>CAIGRQ010237793.1:0-15036 GCA_903798375.1 Fraxinus sp. D2006-0159 | reverse complement strand
TATATGTTATTTAATACTATCTTAAAATTAAACTATTAAAATTTAATGAATAATCAAATTTCTTGAATAAAATATTATAAAAAAAATTCTCAAAATTTCAAAGTAAACGCGTTTTCCATTTTTATGTTTTCGGAAACAATTTTTCAGAAAGGCAAAAAGAATGCGTTTTCAGAAATTTCAAAACAGACACTCAAAACAAAAAACAGAGAACGAATTCAAAACTCAAAACACAAAACTGAAACACAAAGAGAACGACCCCTTATTTTTCAATCTCTTTTCATTCCAAACACTTTTTCCTACATATATCCTACCCTATGAACGTCTAAAATTGTGTTGAATCAAATTTATTCTATAGAGATAAATTCTTTGATGATCCAAAACATTCATTGATTTTAGGAGTCAACCACCACATATTACTTGATCTATAAATTTTTTCAAAACATATTTTGTTAATCAAGTCATATTGTTTCACATTAAACCACTGATCAAGACACAAAGATCGTTTGATCAAACACTAATCAATCGCTACTAGGGATTGGAAACTGTTGCAGAAACACAAATTTAGGAGCACTAAGGTGAGGTAACAGGAATCGAGATCTGGTGTCATGAGCACGCAGTCTAGGAGGGTTAATGTATAAACTAAGAATCGAGATTTGTTTTGAAGAAGAAAACTTCTAGTAGGATCAAGATAGACTGCAGGAATTGAGGTAAGAAGTTCTACGAGCAGACGAGTTTGGACAATACTATAAGTTTGCTTCGATTTATAGTGGATTATTGACTGATAAAGTGTCTGGAGTTTTTACCTAGTTGGAATTTCTCCATAATCATTTTTGTGTTCTTTATTGATTGTGATATTCAAATTTAGGATAAATTGACTTGTTTGATCTAATTATCTAGAAATAATTAAAAAGTGACTTATTACTTTTGTTGACGTTGAAAATTGTATGAATGAAATTCAAACGATAATACGAATTTTATTCATTATTCATATCAAAGTTACAAGTCATTGGGCAAGTAATTGGGCCGTTTTTCTCTATGTTTCTAGGAGACCCTTCAAATATGGATATTACAAGAAGATATCTTGTATATGTCTAGTCGTACTATTTCTCCTTTTTATAGGAGAAAATGTACATTCTTCATTAATTTCATGTCTTGTCACCTGCAATTCCAAGCTGAGTAAGTACACATGTTGGAATGATTTAATTGGCCTCCGAGCTCGATCTGGTAATCCTTATGATAAATAAATCTTGTAGGTGGACCCCAGTAATTAATGAGTATGCCTTGGAAAGAGGGTCTAATCATTTTGATTAGAAGCTGATGTGTACGCTGATGTAAGATTATTCCCTGCGGACTCTTCTGATTGGTTAGCTTACGGATTCTATCAGTGATATGTAATCATTAAGATTCCCTTATCATCGAAAGACTACACACGCTTCTTATATACGTTATTCATCTGAATTGACCTCATACCACCGAACTCCCATTACACATATTTGTCACGTGCAATAATCCGACCTTAGCTCAGCTATTATTGGATAATCGAGCTCATCTTTTATCACGTGTATTTAATCCGATCTTATTGACCTCGGAGCTCAACTCGTCAACAACTTTTAATAGTATAATTTCGCACGTTGGGTCTAAATATACGATAATTTAAACTTTTTCTGACTCATTTTGTGATTAAAGTATTTTCCCCATCGTCACTCGATTAGAAAAACTAACATATAATTTGATGTGATATCCGTTAACTTTCAAGCTGGTTACCATTTGGGTTTCTTAGAAAAAATGAGCAATATTTCTTCCCAAAGGACCATAATTCCCCCCCTTCTCACTGATGTGGGTTAGGATTAGAGTTACAAAATCAGAAGCATGACATTAAAAGCTTATCATAGATTAATTAATTAAAAGCAGGTGGAATATTTTGCATACCAATGCATGAGGAGCTGCTTAATTTCGTGTTAATTTATTAATTAAGATCAACTGTGGCATAAATTCCCACTTTCAAGATAAGCATGTATGGGAATCAAATTATAAAGAGATTTGAAGAACGTAGGCAAGTGATCATGCCTAGAATTAGTAACCCCTTGCCACTAATTTTCAAAGCGTAGAAATGTTATCTGTTCGAGTAACACGTGCAACCAAGGCTCCTCAAATAGCTAGTTGAAGTGCCTACTGAGGCTCCTCATAAATGAAGTCCTATGGGCCTAAGCTTGATCCGCTAATCACTTAGTCCATCCACATCAACATTTCTCTATAGATATGTAAGTTTCATTCGTAAGATACATTCTCAAAACCTAACCAAATTCCCTCTCTCTCGTCTCTTGCACTCTCTTTATATCTTTTGTCCGACCGTTGACTTGACCGTCGGAGTGCAAACGATCGCCAGACCTTTTTCTTGATTGGCGGCCTTTGCCTCCTAACGGGGTGCTACGTATGAAGGTGATGTCCACATGGAGGGGACGTGGTGAAATTCTGTTGAGTTCATTTTTTGGGGTCAACAAAATCTTTGAAAAAATTCCTATAATTTATAAATTCAAAAAATAAACAAAGTTCATTTGATTTTCCTTAAAAAAAAATTACTTGTAAAAACATATAGGTGGAAATATCAATACCTTGTCTAGTCCTTGGTACAATTGTCAGTCGAACTTAAAGTAATCAAAAGTATGCATTCGTATGGATAGAAGACGTTTCAAGGATTCAAGATTGTACCTTTATCGACTAAGAATAATGCTCCTTGTATAGCAAATTTGTTTACAACTGTTTTGCCCTTGGACTTCGGGTTCTGAGTTTTGGCTGATTGTCTTGCTGTAGTTGCTGAAACTCTAGGGTAGGGGTGGAAAAATGGTTGAGTAACTTGTCGACTCAACTAGTCAAAGTTCGGCCTATGGACAGCTAGGGCTTGTTTCGGGACGATCCCGAGCCGAGTAGGGGGTTCTTTCGACTCGTCGAGCTCACGAATGGCTCGTGGGCACGGCCTACGAGCCTTATGTTCACGAGTTCGTAAAAATACGTGCCCACGAGCCTAATGTTCATGAGCTCGTAAAAATTGTGAACAAAAAGGTCAAAAATAAAAAAAATAAAACAACTTGAGCTCATGGATAGATGAGTCGAGTTTGCTCTACTCAGCCCATTATCATAGCTACTTTAGGCCGAATAGTGGTGATTCTCTAAAGTTGTTGCATTTTCCTTCTTTATGGATCGACAATCAATTCGATTGGTAAATGACTTATCACTTTTAGATTCTCGTACGAGCAGGCCATTGTGTGTATTGGCAATTAGGTTTAGTGCTACCGTGTGGGGGTAACTATTTTCTGCTGCTAGAATTTAAGAATTATTTACCTTATTTTACGTGTTTGAAGTGTTTTAAAAATGTTAAGCTAGAATGGTAAAAGTTGCTTATTGATTCTATGATATAATTGTTGAGTGAGTCACTGTGTGATAAATTATTTTTTGGCATACCTCTTTGTGATTATTCTAATAGAACACCTGGACATTACCTATTTGGCAATTCCCTTAATCTGAGATCGCGAACACCATGAGGTTCTAAAATTTAGAACGGTGTATATTCTGACCTTAGGGCTACTTTGTATAATCTAATTGTGTATTTGTGCATTTTGGTTAATATTTGTTCTAAAATGAAAACACGTTTTGATTTGAAAATTTTCAATTGGAAAATGAGATTTCTATATTTGGCAATAGAAAGTCAAAAAATGAAATGGATTTTGATTTAACAAAAAAATTCAAAAGTTGTAAATGACAATTTTTCTGCTGATTTGTCAAAGAGAACAAAAAGAATAATCTGATGAGTTTGCTTACACTTTAATTATTTTACACATGTCAAACATTGTTTTGTGAAAAGTGGTAAACTTAAAATCACAAAAAAAACTATGGAAAAAAGTTGGAGAAATTGTATTTACTTAAATCCGTTCCTAACAAATTTTACTTAATCGAGAGGTTTTTCAATTTTAGAATGGATCATTTAAAGTATATGGATGACAATTTGAATGTATTTAACAAGCTTGTGTAAAAGGTTTTTAATTGTGATAAAATTGTGTATGAGACATATAAGGCCATAATTTTGCTTAATTTCATGTCTGACATCTATAAATAGGTAAAGAATATTTTTTTTAAGTATAGTATGGATACTTTAACACTTGAGATTGTCATGGATTCCCTTACGACTAAAAAGATGGATATTAAAATTGAAAAATATGATAAGAAAAGTGGTGAGATATACAGGAAGAGGGGTAGAACGTAGTTTAAGTAAAACAGTCTTGAAGGAAATCAAGATAGCAGTGAATCGAGTGGTAACTTAGTGATGATGATAGTAAAAAGAAGGGTATAAGTTGCAATAGGTCCAAATCTAGAATGAATAGTAAGTGATGCTATAGCTACGATAAGTCTGGACATTTTATAAGAGATTGTCCTAAAAAGAAAGGTAAACAAAAAGAAAATGTGAAAGGTGATGTGAACGTTGCCACTGGGTCTACTTAAGTTGCAATAGGTCTAAGTCTAGAATGAATAGTAAGTGATGCTATAGCTGTGGTAAGTCTGACATTTTATAAGAGACTATCCTAAAAAGAAAGGTAAACAGAAACAAAATGTGAAATGTGAGGTGAATGTTGCCACTTGGTCTAGTTGTAATCTGAGCGGGAATTATTGATAATAAACCCCATTGTAGCTATTACCACATTTGCATGTGTGATATCCCATTTGTACTAATGACTGCTTGATTCTAGTTCATTTTCTATATTACATTTTATTATGTTGGATGAGTATATTTGCATGAATTTGAGAATGATCATGTTACTGTGTGTAATGTGTTGTATGCATAGTCATTGGGATTGCTATTATGAGGTGTGATACTAGGCGTGTTCTCATTTTAGTAGATGCGTCAACAGTAACCGTGTCAACTGGTAATGGGGCGTATAGATGCATGAGGGTGTGATGACATGTACGGGGGTATGGAGAATGACATTTGAATCATGATAGATAAGGTGATGAAATATTTTGAATCCTCTATCCGTTAGAGTTTAGATATGGTGGAGTGAGAAAGTGACACTCATATCACCTCTATTAAGTGGAGACCCATTATCTACTTAGTTTGAGAAAGGTAAGGAAATGATAGAGAACATTCCACGAACTTAGGATTTTTAGTGATTTACCAGTTAAGCATGATGAGTGACCAATCTAGTGAGCATGATTAGTGATTAGAGGAGATATATATTCTCTAGATACAATGAAGTAGGATAATTATGGTCATATCTTTTCTTGGGGTCATTATGCATTTATTGTATATGTTGACCGTTTATTTGATTATCTTGGCCTTAATTTGATGCTCTCTGTGTTGAACATTTTGAAAAGACTTGCGTATTATTCTATAGTGAGTTTTCATCGCATGTTTTATAACTATGTGTTCTTGATTAATTACTATGAATATTTGATTGTACTTTTGACTTTTACCTTTGGTGAATACATGGATCAGGTATGGTATTAGGTAGGTATAAATTTGGTGTTGCTTGTTCGCAGGTTCATTGGATATCAAGTTGAAGATTTGTTGAATTTTATTGATACCCGATAAATTTGGGTAATGATGTTAAATGGTTGGAATAATTACAGTAGATTTCAATCGATGACTGAAATATTTATCAGAACCACAATTGATTAGCTCGATCCGAAAATAAATTGGGCCATTGGAAACAACTATTATTTTGTGTTGATTGTGGTCCGTTCATTAGTTGAATTTGTTGGCCCACTTTGCCTTTGTTGGCACATCTTATGTTAACCCAATTCACTTGGTTTTTGGCCCATACCAAATGTTTGGTTTTAGCCCATTTTCTGAACCCTAAAACTATATATAAGTGACTCCCGTTTGAGAGAACCATGTGTTTGCAAGAGAAATTGAGATGCAATCGTTTATTCCATATTCTTGGTGAAATCCCGATCATGAGTTCTCCATTTCCTCTTTGTGATATTGCATCCACCATCATCCCTTTGTGGTTACATTATTGGGCAACAATAGTGAAAGAGTTTGTGGGTTGAGAAATCAATTAACGGTGTTTGATTTGCTATTACAAATTGAGCTTGGTATTGCATGAATCGAAGTTCTTAGAGTTGTATTTCCGCAACAAAACTATTACACATGTATATTTTTATACATACACTTTTATTATACAAAACTATTACACATGTATATGTTTTGCCTACTAAATCCCCCATAGACCCCAAAATCTTTTATGTATGATAGAAATATCAGAGTGACCAAATCCCAATATAGCATATAATATGATTATGCGAACACTCCCAACACGCTACATCGAATTTGTAAAAAATTTGTGTTTCTACCATGTCACCTATAGCCAAATGATCTCGTCGAACAAAATAATTCACATCAAACAAGATGTATTAATCATTGATATTAATGTATTAAGATCAAACTAAAATCACTTTCACAAAAGAATGACTAATCAGAACTTTTTATGATGGTGAAATCTGGTTAAAAAAAAAAAAGAATTGCATTTTGATTCTAATGATGAAACATGTTTTTATAAAGTATTGAAATCACGGCTTCATATAGGGATGGTAACGGGACGGGATAGGGTCGAGGCAACCATTCCCATCCTTTCCTCCTCGAATATTTTTGTCTTCTTACCTTGCCTCCATACCCTATTAAGGCAGGGACGGGGCAAGTATCTTGCCTTTTTTTATTTTTTTATTTACTTTTACATTTTCATGTTTTTAGTTGGTAAAGATCATCTTTTTTTCAAACTTTGTAGAACAAAACATGTTCCCTTTAGAGAAGATGATGGTTCTTTTATTTTTGTGTGATAAAAAACTTATATATTTGAAATGAACTTTTAACGGTACGGGTAACAGAACGGGAATATGTTCTCCGTACTCGCCCAACCTCGCCTTGCCCTCACCTGTCCCTAGGTAACGATCCCCGTTCCATCCGTCTCGTCCCGTGTACTCGATTAGGCATGAATTCCCATCCTATTTGGGATGGGACCATGGAGATCGAGTTCAACTGATTTTTTTTTGTCATCCTTAGTTTTAAATTTTGTAACTTGCCTTTTCTATAGCATCAATCTGTTTAACAAAGTCGTCAAATAGATATTCCTTTTGGATTTCAATTGCTCCAAAAAGACTTTTAGGGCTCATTTAGCAAGGCTTTTAGAAAGCCAAAAGATAGATTCTCACTGCTTTTGAACATGTTAGATAATTTTTTGAAAGTGTTTTGTCCAATTAATAGTTTTTAGAGAAAATTAGTCTAAAGTAATTTCCTCAAAAAAAAAAAAAAATATATATATATATATATATAATATCAAGAAACATAGACCCTGCAATACAGGTCCTTAATTCCAAAAGACATGTTACCAAAGCTTTTGTATTTGTCTTTTACTTTTACATTAATTTTCTCCAAAGGCCTCAAGTTTGTTGTTGTTCCTAAAACATGAAAATTTCGGCAACGTTCATTAGCTAAAACTAGCAAAAGTTAATGAATAACAACCAAGATAAACATTAAAAGAAGTTGAATTAAAAAAATGTTATTTAGCCCTATTGGAGTTATAACATCAACCTATGTTGTGTTAGGTGATGTTGGATGTGTTAGTATATGTAAATGGTTGTTTAGACAAAGAAAATATTCAAATTTAATTCGCAAGAACGTGATAAAACACTAAAAAATGGAAAGAAAGAAGGTAAGAAGAAGAAAACAAAGTGAAGAACGAAATCCAAGGCAAGTGAAAATACTTTTTTCTTAAGACAATATTTCCTCGCAACGGTGTTAACGAACTATGACACTTGTCTCCCAAGATATAATGGATACAACTTGTGGTAGAAGCACTTCAAACCACAAAAAACAGCGAACTTCGAACGATAATTTTCTCTTTACAAGAAAATGGTTTTAGAATGACTTTTGAAGAGTATTTTGCATGAGTTTTGATGTAATGATCAATGCAAAATGATATGGGATGCATAATGGACATCCAAGGGCCCTATTTATAGAGGAGGAAATGTTGTGAATGAAGTGTCGCATCCTAAACTCAGCAACCTTTGCGAAGGTCGTAGCATTTGCTGTCGCTAGCCTATCGTTGGGCTCTCGCTCGAGCGATAGTGACACCTTTTTATCAGAACCTTTCTCGCTTTCCTATCGCTAGATTGTCGCTCAAGTGATAGTCTCATCGCTCGAGCGATAAGCAAGTGATGGTGTTAGTTATTTTCCAGTCCATATTTCATCTTTTCTATTAAACTTTGGATCGCAATTTCTCATTCATCCGTAATTGATTTGATATTCCAAATATATTACGACAATATACTCGACGAATAGAATAAGTTAGTCTATTTATATTCACAAGTAATTCAAGCTATGATCATTGGAAGGCTATGTCCTGTCAAGTGAACTTTGTAATATACATAAGATTGCCTATAACCTGTGAATACTTTAGTTGGATTCACCCGTATTTTTTAATAAATGTAAACTTGTGTCAATAGGGGTTTTAGTAGGATTTTTCTCAGGTACATTATACCTTTTAAGTATACTCTCAATGTTGCGAGATTGGAAAAGTATAATTTGTATTGATGTTCTAGAGATCCTAATCCCTAATATTACATCAGTCATACCCAAGTCTTTCATGTCAAAATATTTTGTTAGCATTATCTTGGTGTTTAGCATTATTTCGTGCCTATTGGTCATATCAGTATGTCGTCTAGATATAGATATACAATCACGTAGGCCTTTGGTGTATGTTTAATGTATACACATTTGTCACACTCGTTTATCTTAAACCCATTAGGCAATATTATTTTGTCAAACTTTTGATTTCATTGTTTAGGAGCTTGTTTCAATCCATACAAGGATTTAATTAGTTTGTAGACATTTTGTTTGTAATTTGGAGAGATGAACCCTTCGGATTGTTCCATGTATATCTCCTCTTCTAACTCACCATTTGGGAATGCCGTCTATACATCCATTTGATGAATCTTAAGGTTATGTAATGCCGCAATAACAATTAACAACCTTATCGAGGTGATTCTAGTTATGGGTGAGTAGATATCAAAGAAGTTAAGTCCTTCTTTTTGTGCATATCCCTTGGCAACCAATCTAACTTTATATTTGTCAATGGGTCCATCCGGTTTTAGTTTTCCTTTGAAAATCCATTTACACACTCTAAATGCTTATTCCCAGGAAATATATCAACTAACTCTCAAGTATGGTTTTGCATTATAGAATATATCTTACTATTGATAGTTTCTTTCTAATGCGGTGCTTCCGATGTAAACATTGTTTTATCGAAAGTTTTTGGTTCATTTTCTACCATTAGGTCAGAAAATCTGGGCCAGACCTACCCCTTGGTTCTTTCTTATTTGAAATGTCATTTGTAGTATCATAAGTTCTTTTATTTGAACTTGTATTTTTCTTACTTTTATATGGAAAAATATTCTTAAAAAATTATACATTTCTCGATTCAACTATTGTTCATTCATGCACATCTTAAATTTTAGATTTATGTACATGAAAATGATATGCACTACTATTAGTGGTGTATCCAATAAATATGCAATCAATTGTCTTAGGACCAATTTTCACTTGTTTAAGTAGTTCAATAGAGTCGTGGCGCCGCAGCGCCTAATGTGTGGTACCGCAACGCCACGGCTCTGCCCATCTCTGCTCAATGGTGCCTCGAAGCCACACCTCTGTTGGTTGGTTTCTGTGGCGTCAGGGCGCCACTCTTTTTTTTCTCGATATCCTGACTTGACTATTTTGCTCTTTTTGTTACCATGCCAATGGCCGTATTTTCGTTTTCCCTAATTGCTACAAAACAACACTAATAAACACATTGAAAACATTTACTACAAGTAATGATTGTGTTTGACACCCATTTTGGGGAAATAATAAATTCTAGAATAGTGATTGATGGAAGAATGTGTGGTTAAAAAGTAAGGAGAATTTTTGCTTTTATATGTAATATTATTTTATTGAAAGAATGTGTGGTTAAAATGAAGAAATAGAGAAAAAAAAAATGAGAAATAGAATGGATGTCAAACAAGGGCAATATCTAACTCATAATGAAGTTAAAAAGATAATAAAACTCGTGAGTAAAACACACTCGTCATTCAGCCTTAGTCAAACACCCCATGCTTTCAAGTATTGATAAGAAGAAGGATGACATTTCCATAGTTCATATGGAGTTTCTTCTACTTTCTTAAGGAGTGTCATGTTAAAAATGCTATTTGCCAATAAAATAGTTTCACCCATAAGTTCTGAGGTAAGTTCGAACTTATCAACATTGAGTTCATCAACTCTTTAAGAGTTTGATTTTTGTATTCAACAACACCATTTGATTGGGATAAGTAAGGTGCCGTTGTTTGATGAATGATTCCATGCTCGGAACGATATTCTTCAAATGGTACCCCCTATTTACTACCTCTATCACTACGAATAACTTTTATTCGTTCAAGTTGATTTTCAACTTCTGTTTTATAATGTTTAAAAACATTTAAGATTTTATCTTTACTTCGTAGTAGAAAGACATAACATTTTGTACAATCATCAATGATAGTTATAAAGTATTTCTTACCATCTTTAGTTTGAAAAAATTTCAAATCACATATATCACTATGTACTAATTCTAAAGGTGTCATGTTCCTTTGAATTGCATGAAAATGTGTTTCGGCCAACTTTGCTTCAACGCATGTTTCACAGTTACGATTAGGATCAATCTTAGGTGTCGGAATTAAACTTTGATTCATAAGTTTGCGCATAGATTTGTAATTGACATGTCCTAATAGACTATACCATAAATAAGACAACTCAAGCATATAAGTAGATTTCAAAGTTTTATTCATGATGCTTTGTTTTGGTACAATTGTATGAATGTTCATTTTGAACATTCCATCACATAGATGGATCATTTATCAACATACATTTCATTCTTAGTGAGTATAAATTTATTGAATACAACTACAAGTTTAAAATCATTTTTTCTAAGTAGAGGCCTAGATACAAGATTCTTACAAATGTTCGGTACATGTAAAACATTGTTGAGGACAAGCTCTTTACCAGATGTCATCTTCAAAGTAACTTTCCCTTGTACTTCAACTTTAGAACTTGCAGAACTTTCCATAAAAAGTTGTTCTCCATTTGACTCTTTGTAGTTAGAGAACATAATCTTGTTTGTACAAATGTGAGCACCAATATCAACCCACCATTCCATTGACTTTTCAACGTTGTTACATTTAGAAACAACCAATGAAAGATTCATCTATTGTATTCCTTCAAAAAGCATGTCTCTTTCAACCTTATTTGCTTGTACGTTTTTCTTAGGCTTTCAACATTCACTAGAACGATGTTCAGCTTTTCCACAATTGCAACAGTTTCTTTTAAACTTCTTGACATTCTTGGAGTTGTCTCTTTTTGGTACAACACCGGAGATCTTACGTTTCTTGTTGACAACTTTCAAACCAGTTTCAACAAAATTTGCTCCAAGTTGAACGATAGTTTTTTTTAGTGTTCCTATTATCTTTCTCGATCTTCAAACGGACTATCAATTCCTCCAGATTCATCTCCTTGCATTTGTATTTGAGATAGTTATTAAATCTCTCCACATAGGAGAGAGTTTCTCAATGATGGCTGCAATTTGGAAGGACTTACTCAATTCTATCTTTTCAGCACATATATCATGAAGTAGAACTTGAAATTCTTGTACTTGACTTATCACGGTTTTGGAGTCTAACATTTTGTAGTCCAAAAACTTGCCAACAATGAACTTCTTTGTTCCTGCATTCTCGATCTTCTACTTCTTTTCCAATGAATCTCATAGATCCTTGGTCGAGAATATTGAACTATAATTCCAAAAAGTGTATTGTCCAATCCATTTAGGAAGTAGTTTTTACAAAGAGAATCCGAATGTTTCCATGCATTAGATGTAATAACTGACCCACGATTATTTTCTCCTTCTTGTACAGCAGAGCCCATTTGCCAAATTTAAACTAGTAAGATGAAACAACATCTTTTGTTGCCATCTTTTCAAATCCACACCTGCGAACTTTTTCGATTTTTTCTTATGCGGGATGTGAGAGTTTGATATAGGTATGACCAAAGGTGGAACCACATGGTTTGTACTATTTTTTATTTGACTCGAAGTAGTCCTACAGTAATCATTTATGTTATAAACAGAAGTTCAACGTATAAAGTAACGAAAGAAAGGAATACTACACAAAATTTTATTTCAATGATAATGAAGAAATGATGTCCAACAACAACCACAAATAAACGATATTGTCTTAAGAGTGTCTGATGGGTTATATGTGAATTGTTGTTTAGACGAAGAAAAAATTCAAGTTTAACTCGCACGAGTGTAATTAAACTCTAGAAAATGGAAAGAAATAAGGTAAGAAGAAGAAAACAAAGTGAAGAACGAAATTCAAGGCAAGTGAAAATACTTTCCCCTTAAAACAATATTGCCCCGCAACGGTGATAACAGACTATAACACTTGTCTCCCAAGATACAACGGATACAATTTGTGGTAGAAACACTTCAAATCACAAGCAACAGTGAACTTTGAACGATAAATTTCTCTCTACAAGAAAATGGTTTTGGAATGACTTTAGGAGAGTATTTTGCAAGAGTTTTGATGTAATGATCAATGCAAAATGATATGGGATGTGTAATGGACATCCAAAGGGTCCTATTTATAGAGGAGGAAAGATTGTGAGTGAAGTTTCATGCCCCAAACTCAGTAACATTTGTCAAACGTTACAGCATTTGCTGTCGCTGGGATCTCGCTTGAACGATAATGACACATTTTCATTAGAGTATTAGAGTCTCTCTCGTTCGTCTGTCGCTCAAGTAACAGTCTCATAAGCGAGCGATATAGTTAGTCATTTTCTAATCCGTATTTCCTCTTTTTCTATCCAACTTTGGATCGCAATTTCTCATTCATTCGGAATTGATTTAATATTCCAAATATACCACGACGATATACTCGACGAGTAGAATAAATTAGTCTATTTATTTTCATAATTTGACTATCATCTTAAATCCGAATATTTGGTTTGACACAAAATTCACTTTTCCATATTTAACTAAATTTTATTCTCTAAATCAAATTCTAACAGAAAGGCTAAATTAAGTATTTATCATTTAACATCACATTAGCACCATATAAACGGAGGTTAACCCAATGGGGGCTAAATAATATTACTCTTAAAAATCTGTGTGAAGCCATTGTTATGGATTTAGTCACCGTCTCTATCACAAGACCTAATATAAGGGAAAACAAGCAAAAATTTTAAGTAGTGCACCCTTCATGTGAGATCGACAAATCATCAGTGTAATTATTCAACAATTCCTCATCGTGGTGGACATTGAGTTTTTATAAGTCATTCAATCATTCAGGCCCTATTTGGCTTGGATAAAAATCAGTTTTTTAGTAAATTTTGATAAAAATTTTATAAAATTATAAGTCCTATGAAATATGGTTGAAAATAAATTTAATGAAAAAAACTAATTTTAAAAATAAGGATCAATCAGGGACTAAAATGATATAAGCATAACGATATATGATGACACATTTAAAAATTTTCAAAAACTCAATTACTCTTTTCTTTCTCTTCCTCTCTCTTTCTAATTTATAAAAAGCGAAGTATATATATTCAATTTTCTACTGACCAAGGCTCTTCAAATTGTCTAGCTCATTCTCAAACCGTCGACAAAATCTTCATCTTATGTAAACTTGTGCATGATGTTATATCTTTCAAGACAGATCACCTATTTGAGACAATTACAATTGTATAACGCATTCTCAAATTGTCAAGAAAATATTCGTCTATGTGAACATGTGTCAATGTCGAGTCTTTCAATATAGTTCATTTATTTTGTACTAATAAATAATTTTTACATATAAGTGAATTTTTTTATAAGTAGCTTTTTATGTTTTATAAATTTTATCCATTTAGTAGTATTTTTATTTTATAAACATTATTTTACACAAAAATAATTTTACCTACAAGTACTCAATTCTAAAGTAATTTTTTTGCTTATAAAATTTAGTTAATGTATTTTTATTTACAAGTGAGTTTTGAACAAAATATTTTGATTATAAATAATTATTTTATAAATGGTAGATTAGAAAAGAATAAGAAAAATAGCCAAAACCATTTGGTAGTTTGAGAGAAACAGTCAAAATTACACTATACTGATTTTGGGAAATTTTAAACAATCTAAAACCGGTGGTCAAAAAAATTAATAAGCATCGATTTTCCAATCCACTCATAAATGGTGCCATCTAAAATCGATCAAAACAAGTGGAAAAAAAACCCCAAGCAATCCCTTAGAATTTTTTTTTTTTTCCTTTTCCGGTTCTTTCTCTTTGGTTTCTATTCTATAAACAACTTGGAAGTATACGTTTGTAAATTATGTTTATTATGATTATTCATTTGCATTTCCTGTAACTCTTTGTAAAACATACTGAAAAATAAATATTCGAACTTGAATAAATGACCTTTTGTTGTTCAAATTTATTTTTCATTTCTGTTTTGAGAATTTTAAAATTAAATCAATAAATTGTCNGTTTATTATGATTATTCATTTGCATTTCCTGTAACTCTTTGTAAAACATACTGAAAAATAAATATTCGAACTTGAATAAATGACCTTTTGTTGTTCAAATTTATTTTTCATTTCTGTTTTGAGAATTTTAAAATTAAATCAATAAATTGTCACTTAATCAAGTCTCATTCTCAAAATATCATGTTGATTATATAAATTCTCCTTTATCACTCACTTAGGATCCGTTTGATTGCAATGACTGAAAATGGGTGGAAAGAAAATGTTTTAAATGGAAAATAATTGCTTAGAAATTGTTTTCCAATAAATTGTTAATTAAGTGTGTTTAATTGGTATAATTTTCCACCCGAATTTTTTTAAAAATTTTGGATTTTCTTGTTCACGTTCGACTTCATTTTACATGGAAATTGTTCATTAAAGTGATTTTTTTTTACAATTGATTATGAAATTTGTTACCATTGCAAAA
>CAIGRQ010237751.1:0-12111 GCA_903798375.1 Fraxinus sp. D2006-0159 | reverse complement strand
GAAGCCAATCTTCTGAAGACGTAGACTCCTTGGAGTTAGGCCATGTTGAGAAGAGAGATGTTGATGTTGATGAGCTTGATATTCAATTAGGAAACATGGAAAATTCTTGTGAAGAAGGAAATGTAGCCAAATCAGAGGGAGTCCTAGCAACTGAATTTCATTCATCTGTAGAAGCTGGTGAACAGAGATACAATAGTAGTTCAAGCTCTTCATCATCATCAGAAGTGAGTGAAAGGATCTTCATTGGGAAAGAAGGTGACGGTTTGTCGATATTGGAGGAAAGGAGAGATGCTTTTCCTGAAGGGAGAGACATTTCAACTCACCCTTCACTAAAAAGTGCTAATCTTAATATCACTAGTGCATCAGTTGATGATAATCCATTCAAGGGTCCTGTTTATGATTCAAGCCCCCAAGCATTTAGGAAGAACCTTACTTTGTACTCTACGTCCTCTGATGCGCATGAAGAGTCTGAACTTGGTTTGCTACCTGAGTTGGTTAACCAGACTGTTTCTGTTATTGAGGGAGAATCTGAAGGGAGTAGTCGGGAAATGGAGGACAGTTCTAATACCATCGAGATGTTGACTGAATTCTCAAAGCCGCATCCAGTAGATAAAAATGAATCAGGGACAAAGAATCTTGTGGATATAAGAGAGAATGATATTATGGACACTGAATTCTCAGGATTTGACCAAATTCACGTGGAATCGCCTGCTGAAGCTTCAACAGAAGAATCTATTTCATATCAACATAGCAGTTATCAGCATGCAAAAGGTGAAAGTTCAAGTTTCAATGAAGATATTCATGTCATGGTTGACCCTGTCTCAGAGCAGACTTTCAAGTCATCTGCAGAAAAAAACTTGGTTCAATCAGAGGAGGAAAAGCATTCTTTGATTTCTGAGGAAGCTCCAGTTATTCAACTCAATACACCTCCTTTCACGATTCAATTGCCTGACGAAAATTCAATTGACGAGGAAGAAGCTGTTCGGTTTGTCCAGGACCAGGTTCAATTGTCTGATTCTGGTGTGAACTTTGATGTGGGTTTTCACCATGAAGCAGAAGAGAGGCTGATTTCTTCACTTTATACAGACGAAAAATCAATTTCTCGCTCTGATGACGAACTGGCTTTCACGGATAAACCAATGAATGAACCACCATTCGACCATTGTAATGAAGTGCAGGTAAGTCAAGCTCTACGGATTCTACTGGCTCTCACTTACATTTTTAATTAGACAATAATTTAACAGTGCAGTCAACCACTACATAAATAGATTGTGAAATATAAAAAAGTGATACCGTAATTTATAAAGATAAACATGATATAGTCGTGTTGTGCAAATATGTCTTTGACATTTCGTCATCCAAGGATTGGGATCAAGCATTCATATACTGTACATAGGGGCATCCCTGAGTGCATGAATGTTAGCATGTCAGCCTTTTTCCTTTTGACTTTTTATCCAATTATCTTTTCTTATGTTCATGATTTTCCCAAGACTAGTTTCATATAATGAATAGGGCCTCTGCAATCTGCATGTTAGGATACACTTTCCTACATCAGTTGAATGTATTCATTTGCATTTTCAGCACATGTTGACATTGATTTCTGAGAAACAGGGCATGCAAATCATACAAACACTGTGGACAATGTGGCCATGCAGTGAAAAGTCCACCCTCAAACTTCAAGCGACAATCATCCTGGGGGATGCTTAGTAGACTTAGGAAAATGGAATAAAGCTCCCACCCCGCCTCCATAAACCAACCCAACCCAGAAAAGGGGGAAAATAAATTGACAGTTGACTCTTTGATTTTGAAGGTGCCTTGTATAAAGGTACTGATGCTGGAAAATATCATTGATTGGATTTAGTGGTCAAGAGAATTAAAAATGTCCGGACTCTAGTACTAATTACAAACTAGTCCTGCCAATTGGCTTTCGGTTGCAGAAAAACAGGTTTAAAGGGCATGTACTATAACCATCTGCAATGATTTCATTTCTTTAAGGTGGTTTTTATTGTAAATTTGGGTTTCTTGAACTAAGCTTGAGCTATATAAAAGAGTAGTTTTTGGGTCTCCATTCTGGAATGGCATTGGCATCCTTAAAATGACTTTAGTATGAACAATGCTGGCCTCCTTTACTTTAGCTTCCTTGAGTTTAGTGCCACATTATCATATTCCTGTAATCTGTGTGGGTACGTAGTTTTTCATGGCAATGCTTAAAATTTGTTCTTTAGATCTCATGTTCTTCTGGAGAAACGTGTTGGTGGATGCATTCACAGAATGGATTGTGATGGAGCATTGATGAAGTCAAAGAAGAATATTTAGATTGGTGAGAGAGAATATTTATGGTGTTGGCCATGTATTGTGATATAGGTAGTTTCGTGCTCCAAAATTCTTGACAGAAGCCTAATTGGGTATCTTTTTCAATCTTCATGTTTGGCTATGCCTTAGGATATATGTAGTCCTCTGGTAGTTGAAAAGCAAAAAAATTATTAAACTTCAGTTGTAGTTCATTCTGCTTCAGTTTTGCTAATAGAAGAAAAAAAAAATGTGCGGAGCTCTATTAGAGCTTAGTTACCTCTCTTAATAGCAAACCATTTAATGGCAGTTCCAATTCATTTTTATATAAATTGAACGAGAAGATGCCCAGACCTAGCATGCAGAGGGATTTGGAATATTTGAAGTTCTGTCATAGGGATGAAACGAGGAATGAGGAAAAGAGGCATTGTCATTACCGATAGGGTGATGCGATAAGCCACATAATAGAATTTAGGATTTAGTAATGCAACAAGCTCAACTGCATAAATTCACCAATTAGTTGTCCATTTGAGTCTGACTTCAAGATTAATGAACTCTAATCTTTCACTACTAGATTACTGCAGATTTCAAGGAAAATAAAAATACCACAGTATGAGAATATAAAGTCCTAGTCCCTTGTAGAATAACTGTTAATAATTTTATAGCATCAATCATAGTAAGTTTCATGTGGATAATGTTGTGACATCAATTATCATGATTGAGCTTTGACCTTATAAAGACAACTGTGTGAGCCTGTTATGCACGTTTGGATTTGTGCTTTCTAGTTCATATGTTTTATATTCCTTGGACACCGGTACACAGTACTTTATGTACAAGCATATTCTGCTAGCAGGAAACTTCTGAGATTGGATATTCTTTTAAGAATAACAATATTTACTAGATGTAGTAGCAAAATCTTTAATTAATAATTTCTTTCCACTTTTTATCAGATAATCAGTCCGCAGGTTTAACTTAAAAGAATGATATTTTGATTTATCTATGGTAGAAAGCAGGAGACATTGAGTAGTTTATTTTCATAATCATACTTCAAGAAATTGATCAGTGTTTCAGTTTCTCTGCTCTGGTATTTATCATGACATTTTTTACTGTTTCCAGTGCCATTTTACTCTGTGTTATGGTTGTACTCTGATGGTGAAGTTTGTGTCTAAATACATATACGTACGCACGTGTGCATGACATTTCTTCCGTTTCCAAGTGCCATTTTACTCTATTTACATTTTATTTCTGTATTGTGATGGTACATTGCATGTGTCTATACGCTGACTTGTCCACACATGCATGCAAGGACATACTAGGCTGCAGGGAATAACTAATGATCTCGTCTGATATGATGTAGGAAGCACCTAATACCATGTTCGAGTCAATTGAGGAAGCAAGAACTAAAGACAGCTTGAACATCCCAGATGTCAAAAAACATGATGCTGAAGTCCTGTCAAATGTCAACTCTCCATCGAGTCCAGAATTTATTTCGATTCCATCAGAGGGCCATGAAAATAAAACCCCTGCAAGTTTATCGAATTTGAACACGATCACCAGGGGTGAAGTTGGAAATGGTGATCCAACTTCAAAATTAGATAATTCCAACTTTCCAGCGGAAGCAATTAGTTCTCATGTTGACGAATATATTACGGTTGAAACTACAGATGAGATCAAGGAAATTGATGGACTATCGTCAGAGTTGGATACGGTTGGTGATTTTAATGTGAACCAATGTCAATCAAGCCTCGACAAGTTTGAAAAACACGTGGATTCTTCTGAAGAAAGCCTTTCTTCACCACATGAGGCTACTGATGCAATTGAACGTGTTGGTTCATCGAATGGAGGATTTGCTGGAAGAGATGCCAAGGACTCCACTGACCAAAAGGAAATCGAGCACAATTTGAGTTTCGAAGAAAATAATTCTAGTATGCATATAGTTGAAGCGCGATCCATAGAAGATATTGAATCTATTTTTAAGGAATTCAAATTAAAATCCGTGGAAACTGATGTCGTGGATGTAGAGCCTGCGATAATGCATCGAGAACTAGTTGATGTAGATGCCGATGCTGTAATGCCGGAACTCGAAGCACAAACACTTCAAGATAGTGACTTGGTGTTTAAGAAAATTGGCGAGACAGAAATCGAGAAGCCTATTGATGTTGAGCCAACCCATGCTGAGCTGGTAGTGGAGGAAACTAAAGTTGGAGCACCAATTCTTGAAGTTCTATCAACTGAAGATTCCATTTTGGTTCCTTCGCAAGCCCATGATAGTATTGTTCAGACACATATCCCGCCTGATTCAGTTGATGATGCTCTACATGCGCTGGAGTCCATAGACATACAAGGACCCCCATCAGAATTGCATGCTGTGGAACCAATACCTTCTGAAGATATTAAATTGGTCCCAAAGAAAGTCGAAGAAGGTAATCTAGATAAAATTCTGAAGCCAAATTCAGAGGATGGATCGGCTAAAGTCAGGGCGCATGAAGTAAGTTTGTCCAACCATGATGCGAAATCAAGTATTAAAGAAAATGGTGTAGAAGTGAACACAGTTTCTGCTGAAGAGCCTGACCGTGAAGTTGAAATTCCTAAGGATACAAGTTCAACTACATCTTTAAAAGACAAGAAGAAAAATTCCCAAAAGTTGAGCTCAAGTTCAAGCTCGAGTTCCAACTCAAGTTCTAGTGATTCCAAAAGAGAGTAAGAAAGCGAAGAAGATTGGGAAGAAAATGGTGTTCCGTGTCCTCTTTTGTGCTTTCCATTGGGAAAAGGGACATGCAGTCATCTAATATTTTGTTGCTCATCGTGTTTTTCTTCAACGGCGATGGGTTTTTGTTCATGTTGCTTCAAGTGATTAGCGAGATGGTGACTTCCTTCAAGAATGTGTTTCTATTTATTTCTTGGAGTTCTTCAGCGTGGTGAGATTTTCCTTCTTCGGGTTGTGTTTACTTTTCTTCTGTGGGCAGTTTTGAGGCTTGTTTCGACCTTTCACATTGTTATATACTGCACTTTTGAACATAAACTTAGGATTCGAGCATGTGTTCTTAAAATATGTGGAGATCCTTGTTTTAGTTCGTAAATGTCTCCTAATATACTGTATTTATGATGTAAAAGTTACAATTGGAATGAGTTTCTCGTTGATTATGTGCAGATATTACTTCTGTGAATGCCATTCATTTGTAAAAAATTGCACTCCCTTTTTCATTCTGAGCAAGGAAAATTTACTGGGAATCTCTCTCTTCCCTCCTGTAGACGCCTAGAAGTTTTGAATGTTAATGAAACGCCGTGCACTTCATATTTATCATCCCAAAGAAATTGTTGCGGATTTCAAGAACGTATCTTTGTGCCTGCTACAAAGGTGGGGAACTCTCTAATTGTACTTTAGCAAAACGATCCTATATGCACACGTAATAGAATTCACTCAAATTACAACACCTCAAACTTCGAACAATTCTAGTCACGATACCTCGAATGCTAAATGGGTTCATCCGTCTACTCTGTTTCTCTCTTCTTCACTCGGCGTTTGAGGTGTCATGGTTTGAGTGGTTCGATATCTTGAATAGACAATCATACTATATTTTTATATAGGATTGTCGCACTAAAATTTGTCTAGTTGATTGTTCAGTAAATTACTAAGTAACTCAAGATATTGCACGAGGGCCTATTTGAATTTGAACTGTTAACAAGTAATATCTTTTAATCACTTTGTTCATGGAATTTGTCAACAGCAACAGTATTAGTTCTACTTTATGAAAAAAAAAAAGCGCTGGGAAAAGAAATTGTTGCGGATTTCAAGAATGTATATGTGTGCCTGCTACAAAGGTGGGGAACTCTCAAATTGTACTTTAGCAAAGCGATCATATATGCATACGTGATAGAGTCCACTCAAATTACAACACCTCAAACTTCGAACAATTCTAGTCACGATACCTCGAATGCTAAATGGGTTCATCCGCCTACTTGTTTCTCTCCTCTTCACTCGGTGTTTGAGGTGTCATAGTTTGAGTGGTTCGATGTCTGATTTGAATAGACAATCATACTATATTTTTATATAGGATTGTCGCACTAAATTTTTGTCTGGTTGATTGTTCAGGTAATTTTGTTAAGTAACTTGAGATGTTGTACGAAGGCTATTTGAATTTGAACTATTGTTAACAAGTAATATCTTTTAGTCATTTTATTTATGGAATTTGTTAACGACAACGGTATCAGTTCCACTTTATGAAAATAATAATAAAATAAAATTTTAAAAAAAAGGCACTTGGAAAAGAAAATTACAGTATCTGATAAAGGCAGCATGAAAAAGTTTTTCATAAATGATCATAATTAACAGAAATAACAACCTACAGTGACAATTATTCATACAATATGCGTCTTAAGGTACAACGCGCGACTTAATATTTAAGAATAACACACCATTTAGAACAACATGAAATAGTTGCAAATTTCTGCATCTATTCACCATTTTCTTATGAGCAGTTTGTATCATAACCGGCAAGTCCTTGCAATTCAGGTCCCTCCAGACGAGGATTGTTCTCAAAGCTGCGCGTAAAGAAAACAACAATGACTCGGTATAAAACCATGGAAGTGTTCATTAAAAAACATATATGTTAAAGAAGATTAGCGGAGGAAGACAGAGAAAGTGCAAAAGAAGCAACGTCAAGACACGAGCCCTTGTACCAATTCTAAGAACAGAAGCTCATGCACAGAGGTTAGTGCGGAACGAGTAAAGATAACACTGACATATGAACATACCCGGACAACCAGAAAAATGAATGAAATAAGTAGTAAATATGAAAATAATCAAAACAAATATTTAAAAGATGACAGCGAAAATATCTCACTTCTCCAATGGGATGTGCTCAAATGGACCGGTTGTAGGGATTGGACCACACAAATTGTTATTTGAGACATCACTGTAAATGAAAATTTAAACATTAGACCGATTAAAAAAAAAAATTTAAACATTAGCATTAAGCCGTAAACAACGTATGAATAGTTGAAATTAGAATGATAAGCACTTACACAACTTTCAAGCTTGAAATACCAGCAAGTGTCCTTGGGATTGGGCCGGTTAGCTTATTGTCATTAAGACGCCTGTCAAAGTAAGGGTTATTGACTTTGAATCAAATGCTTAGTTTTCACATGTGGATGACCTAAGATAATGACAGTGACAGAGATTTAAGCTCTCAATTCTTGAAGCGGTTCAATAAAGAGCAAGGTTCTGATCTCCTAGATCTTGGCATACTTATATAGTATATAGATGATAATAACGTGTGCAATCCCTAGGCTACCATCCTCCACTTGTGGAAATAATGACACACGGATCAGATAAATGTTCGAACGTGATGAGCTCAAACTTACAAGAAGACGAGAGATTTCAAATTTCCCAATGAAGGAGGGATTGTCCCCGAGATATTGTTGTTGTACAGATCCAAACTTATTAAGTTCTTCAAGTTACCAAGCTCAGCTGGAATTTTCCCTTGAATGTCATTTTTGTAAAGTTCCCTGAAAGATGACAGCTTATTTCAGCATGCTTAAGTTCATGTATACAACAGCTAACTGAAATTAAAGAAAAATGAAAAACAAAAACAAATATAAAAGTAATAATTACGTTGCAAACGGTTTGCATAAAAAAGTACTTACAGATACTGCAGATGTTCGAGTTTTCCAAGTTCGGGTACCAGATGACCAGACAAATTTGAGTTGCCAAGGTCCCTGCAGAAAATCACACCAAAACATATTTGAGGATGTATAATCATCAAAAAATAAAAGACAAGTAAGGTTCAGATACAAGGTGAAACCGAGAAAACGTAAGGCATTAAAATGAATACTGAATTAAAATGTTAATTGTTAGAAAGAGAAAAAAATGATTCATTAGTTTCATTAAGCCCCAAAACATCATTTAAGAAGAGTAAGGCATAATATTTCAGAAAATGTTCTGTCAATATTGAACAGTGACAGGCTAGGACATCTCACATCAAACATTGATTCGATCTCTTGTGAACTATATGAAAAGTTATGTATGTCATATTTGAGATATTACATATATCATTTTCCTTTTATCCCCACTTAAAACACCAAGTGCTAAAATATAGATATATTAGTTCTCGAAACCAAATGAGCATGTCAAAGATTAAAACCAACAGTAGATCATGATAAAAAATGCAAAAGTATCTTGGTAATCCTACAGTGAATATCAAGCACAACGAAACTTAAAACTAAAATTATGACAAAATATGCAAAACTATCACGCCAATCCGACAGTGGCAACCCATTCTTAATTGAGTACGTGAAGATTAGAAATTAACAAAATGACATCAAATTCTCCCCTTGTTATTTCAAATTTGAATTTTCTTGCTCTCAGCTTTAACCTTGAATCCCTCTTATATATCGTCAAGAGAGTGCATCCCAAATCAAAATTCTGCAGCTAGCCGAACTTTTGAATTGATCTCGCCAAAAACTAACAGGAATAGAGGATTAAAGATTCACCAGCATTTGAAGTTGCAGTCCAAGTGGTAAAAGATTAACACCAAATTTCTCAAAAAGACCATTCATAAGCATAGAAATGTCAATTGAACTAAAAAAGATTTAAAATCTAAAAAAAATATAAAAAATTATAGCTTTGCTTTGAATACCAAGAAAGCAATTAATTCAATACCTAACCATACTTAATCACATACAAAATTTAACAAATAATTCTACTCCAAATCAGACACATACATACCGCAAATATATACACATAGATAAACAAATATATATAAACGTACAGGCGAGTGACTTGGCTGTCTTGGTTGCAGGTAACGTGAAACCAGGTGCAAGGGTTAACGAGGTTCGGATCCCAGCTCTGAAGCACGTTATCCGGGTCGGACAGGGTCCGGCGCAGCACGTAAAGCGCGTCGCCTTCGGAATTCCCACGCGCCGTCAGCGCCATTAGTGATGAAGAAATTACAGTTACTGCCACAAACAAAAGCATATCCCTCACAGCCATGGCTCCGATCGAACAAACGCTTTTCTTGCAAAATCCGGTGGAGAAGGGGAATTGGGGTTTGATTTATACGGTCAAGTATTTTACAGTGAGATAGAGAGATGAATTATTATTGGAGAATCGATTTTGGGAATGGGAGAGAAAAAATGGAAATATGGAATCTTTAGTCAAAAAAAAACAGTGAGAAAGATAGAAGTGGAACCCATTAGAAGGGTAGTTCAGTAATTTTACTACGTAGAAGAGACGACTCATTAGTCAACCCAGAAACTCCGTGAAACCGCGTTCAAGGTTTACATCATGATCTATAGTTTTGTTTACATTATGCAATGTGTAGAGATGATAATGGGACGGGTTCGAATGAGACATCCCTATCCGCCCCCACCCCGCTCCACCCTGACCCGCCACTCCTCGTCCCCTCTTAGACGGAGTTAGGCGGGGCTCGAGGCAAGGCTGGGTAGGGACACGGACTTGCCCTATTTATTATTTTTTTAAATAAAAATTCCAGTTAACTAATATATATTTTTTTAATTTGTCATTAAATTTTTATTTTTTTATTCTTCGCAAGACGGATTCGAGGCAGGGACACAATCCTCAACCCACCCCGCCAATCTGTCAGAGCAGGATGAATTTTTTTGTCATCACTAGCAATGTGCCATTATCTTATTTAACAGTTAAAAAAAATATTTTTTTTTCTACTTATTACTTGACAGTGTCAAAACATAAGTGTACGCAATTGATGTATAAGTGACATAATCCAACCGCTTATAAGTTTCTAACTAATAGAAGAGAGAAAATGATAGAAGTGGGACCCACCCAAAATCTAATTCCCATTATCAAGCCATGAATTTAGGTTTAATTACTCTTAATAACATCTCATTGTTGATCCCCACTAATAATAAATATATAACATCACTGAAAAAAAAGAGTAATATTATAGAACCATGCCGCAGGCGTCCCCCAATAGGGGGCCGCTATATAGCGTTTTGTCAAAAAAGTTGTCAATTTTTTAGGTACAAGTAGAATTATTGAATATTATAACTTTAATTTTTTTTTTTATTGATTATATTAGTTTCCAGTTTTCTTTTTCTTTCTTATTGTTTATTTCTATTTTCTAAAAAATAATTAAATTGTATTCTTATAATTTTTTTTCGTTTTCATTCATTTTTTCTGAAAAATATCTATTTTTAATTAAAGTTTAAAACTTTATATAAAAAAAATTTATAATTTAATTAAATATTTTTTTTATTTCTTTAAAGGTATATTATATTAATAATACTGAATAATATATTTATTTTTTATATGTATAAGCATTATTTATTTAATTAAGGTCCTAATTTCTTATTCTTATTTTTAAAAAAACTTTATTATTTGGAAGGAAAAGGAAGTGGAATTGTGAGAATCACCACCTCGTATGAGATAATTTCACAATATTGCACTAAATTCACGTAAATTCTATCTCAAGTGAACGTTTTCAAAAGTCTTTTGAATCTTACAAAAGTCTCTAAAAGTTTTAAAATGAATGTCCATACAAGTCTACAAAAGAATTCCACTAATTTCATACAAATCTTTAAAAAAATTCACGAAATTCGCGTAAATCATCACTTTAAAAAAGTCTCAATTGAATACACTCCTTTACGATTTTCATTACTTGGTGGAAGTTATTATGATTATGCCCCAATTATTTATAAAATTGAACAAGTAACACACTTTCGATTAATCGACAAGTAACTTAAGGATCCTATCGAATTTCATATCAAGCATTATTCTTGGGGATGGCAACATGGTAGTCATTCTCGTTCTAGCTCTATCTAAAATTTTCGTGAAGCAAGGCATGATTTATATTATGAGCTTGTTTGGTTTACATTTTTTGGAGGAAGAATTGATTTTGAATAGTGATATGATGGGAAATGTGTGGTTGAAAAAGAAGAAAAAAATATTGATATAATGTAAAATATTATTTTATTGAAAAATGTATAGTTGAAAATGAGTTTTAAAAAAATGTATTTTAAGAGAAAGTGTGTCAAACACGAGCTTAATAAATAAATAAAACTAATTGCTTCCATCTAGTAGAACTTGTGTCTAATCAATGGTGTGTTTGAGCCACATTATTTTGGAAGAATGTATTTTGAAATAGTAAATTAATGGAGAATTTGTGGTTGAAAAAGAATAAAAAGTTATTGATGTGATGAAAAATATTATTTTATTGAAAAATGTGTGGTTTAAAAATGAGAATTAATTTACTGTAGAATTGAAAAATCCAAACCAAACAGGCCCTATATATTTTTCTTCTATTTATTAGGAATAAGGGGACATGATAGTCATTTCCGTTCTCGCTCCCTTGAGAATTTTTATGAAGCAAGACACAACAACTCTATTCTCTTTCTCCATCCCGTTTACTATTCGGGACTCAGGATTGAAGAAATTTACCAAAAGAGGACAAAATTAAAAGAAAAGTGTTTGAGTCATATTTTTTTGAAAGAATGTATTTTGAAATAGTAGATTGATGTAGAATATGTGGTTAAAAAAGAAGGAAAAGTTATTGATGTGATGAGAAATATTATTTTATTGAAAAATGTGTGATTGAAAATGAGCAAAAGAATGAAAATGAAAATTTTAATGTATATCAAACATGGACAAAATAACCATGAAAATAAGGAAAAGGTAAAGGGCAAAGCAGAAAATCCAGAAAATATTCCATTCAATTCAAATAGGACAGAAAGAAAATAGAATCCACGTCACATCCATGGTTGTCATTCATTCCTACACTACTCTTATCACATTATTGGCAGAGACGGAGCTAGAGGGGGGCGGGGGGGCGACCGCCCCTCAACATT
>CAIGRQ010237716.1:0-19018 GCA_903798375.1 Fraxinus sp. D2006-0159 | reverse complement strand
CCTAAGTTTTGAAAAATAAAGTTTGATCCCTAATTTTTGAATTCTAAATTTCAAACCCTTGATTTTTTGTAATTTTCCCTAATTCTTGTAGCCCGTACTAAATTTACCGTAAATAAATCTTTCATCAATTCTTCGTCATGTACAACCAAACTAGCTTCGTGAATGGTTCTAACCAGCTTGATTTCACTTTGTACGCCACAGGATTCAACATAGCCGTATTATCACATTTTTTTCACTTAATAATTTGATGACTGCTCTCTTACCTTCCATTTTTAAACATTTCAACTCAAGATTTAACAAGGACCCAACTCCTAATGATATGAAATAATTTTATTCTTAGCTATCTCTGCACATTTCCCATTATCTTGGTTCTAGAAAATTTCATATTATTATATATATTGCAATAGTAAATTAACTTGCCAAAGTTTCTCTTTCTAAGAGGAGACGAACGCATACATCAACACGTACGTGGGGGCTCCACGCATCTTACACGACAAAGACTTGTCTCTAAATCAAATAATTGTTCGAATTGGGTGCATTTGTCCGTTTAAGACAAATCATGGACCCTGGTCCCAATCTTCCTTATCCACTTGTTTCCTATTTACCGGATTGGCAATGCAGTTTTTTGGGATAATTTCAAATTCTAATTAAGAGCCTTTTGATAGCTCAAAATCTAATTAAAATTGAAAATATAATCGTTATTTTGTCTCACTCTTTTAATAAAAGTCAACATAACGATTAGTTTTTTTTTTAATTTTAATCTCTACCAAACACACTCCAAGATTAAATGCAAGAAATTAAGAGGGTGTTTGGTATAAATTAAAATCAGATTTTAAGTGAATTGTGATAGACATTTTTGAAATGTGTGGTTGAAAAGATGTGAGACCCATGAAAGATATGATTGATATTGATTGTTTGACTTTAATTTAGATTAAAATCAGATTTTAATTCGATCCAAACAAGTCCTAAGGTTTGTGAAACGCGAGTTCAAATTTCGTTTGAAGGAAGAGTGATTTTTTTTTTTAAAAGAAAAATTAAAATCTAAAAGTAATTTTAAGCGTAATTATGAACATGGTTCTAGAAGATTGCTACATGTCTTCGTCTCTCGAATTTTAAATTTTATATTCCCTCAAGGTTGTAGTGTCAAACCAACTTGATAAGGATTCTTGCCTAACCTTATTTTTAATTACATTTTCGTAAGAGAACACAATAATTAAAATCCCATCAAATAATTCTCTCATTAAACTAAGTCCATATTTTGTATAGATTAAAATTAGATTTTCAATAAATTTTTATAAAAGTTAATAAAATTTATGGTTCAAAAATTGTTGATTCAATTAAATATATAAGTAAAATTAATTATCGAGGGCATCAACCATATCTTTTCAACCACACATTTCAAAAACTTCTATCACAATCCACGAAAAATTTGATTTATATCCACACAAAACACCCTCTGATTTTAACTTGCCAATACATAAAATAATCTCTCTCTCTCTCTCAACTAGAAAAATAGTCGTGGAGGTTTTCAATCTATTAGTTTAGTTCTGGTTTCGTCCCCAACTTTTAAATGGGGGCATTTTGTTCTTTAACATTTCGCATTGTTGCATTCATGACCCAGATAAAAGGTTACTTTATTCTAATTTAAAATAGAAAAGGCGAGCAAAAGAAAGAAAGAAAGAAATAGATAAGAAAAGAAAAGCTATCTTTCCCAACATGTCTCCAACTAAAAGAGCTTAAACACAAAAGAATCTTATTTTAATAAAATATTTTTACAATTATGGAACACACACCACCATTTGGGTGTGAATAAAAAATTCACAAATCTATTTAATCGAACTGATATCGCGATTCGAAATTGTTGATTTTCCGTTCAAGTACTTTAAGTTTCAATCATTTGAAAATCGTTTGGAAATGTTTTGGTTTAGAGGTTGATGTTAAAAATTGCTAAAAAAAACCAAATCGAATGGTTCACCCAATTTTTTTAAAATATATTTATTAGTTCAATTGTATTTCAAAAAAAAAAAAATTTAGTAACTTGCTATAGGGTTTGATTGTCTATTTAGAAAAATAATATTTTAATTATTAAGTGCTATATTGAGATTTCACACTAATATATTTATCTTTTCACTTGTTTAAAAAGTAATATTTTTATATTGGTAAAATCATGATCTGAAGTTGTACCGAGCCGCAAAAAATATTATGGTTTGGAATTTTTTAAAAACCGATTAAAATTATTCAATTTAAAAATAAATAAAAAAATAGCTCAAATCCAATTGTGTTTGTCCCTAGTACTCACCATTTTTCTAATTCAATCAAATGAGCAGTATTTTTTTTTTTTTTGGCATTGCACACACTAACACTTCTCAATTCCAGTCATTCACTCAATGCATGGATTAAACTTGTGTATATATAGAGGATATATATATAGCAAATATAGATGATGAAAATATGAATAGAAGATCCCATATCCTTCAACTAAATTGGCGATGATTCTTACAGTCTGTTTGGTAACAATTAAAATCCAATTAAAATTGAAAATATAGCCGTTATTGGGTCCCACATGTCTAATAAAAGTCAATAATAACGGCTAATTTTTCAATTTTAATCCGATTTTAATCTCTACCAAACATGCGCTTAAACTGTTGCCTTTAATAATTTCTAATCACTTCTGAAACTCTTTGAATTTTGGAAGAGCTGAGTCCTTTGGTCTCATTTTGCTTATCTTCTTTCATTATCCTACTACATTACTTATGTCAACATTCTTCTTAAAATATCTTTGGCTTTCTAGTAATCTTATCTTCTTCCATTGTTGCATTAGCATACTTGAAATTTAGTTTCTTTTCTTCTTTAGCTGTTTTTATTAGCCATGTTTGTGAACTCTCTTGTAATTAACCTCTTCTTCTTGTCTATGTCGATCCTCCTCCAATGCTGTCCAATGCACACAAGTTTGCAAAGGACTATGTGTTGCTAATCCAAGCTCTTCTCCATCACTTGTCTCCTCTAGGTTCTTGGATTCTCAGGACTGTGTACAGGAACAGAACTAGGATTGTAAACCTCAAAAACGCAATTATTTTTTACCCAAAAAATAGTCGTTTAATTTAGCAAAGGAAAATGAAAAACTAAACTAACCGTCACAAGATTTTTCTTGATATCATGTACTTTCTTCAAACTTCAAATTGCGATCTCGTTTGATCCCCATTATTTCAAAATGTATTTTATTCTTTATTATTTTAACTACATATTTTTCAATAAAATAATATTATAGGTAAATTCAAAACTTTTCCTTATTTTTCAATTATACATTTTCTATCAATCTACTATTTCAAAATTAATTATGCAGAAAAAATAGGCTCAAACATAAGTTTTTCTTCCCATAGCTTTGTTCATCCCTCAAAGTTCAAAACTTTGGCTCTTTGTATCATATTTTCCACAGTACGAAATTTGATAGTTGGCAAAAAGAAATAGTACAATGAAAGCCTTGAAAGGAGAAAAGCTGGAGAGGGAAAAAGTGATAGAAAATTTTTATCATTGTCAAAATATTATACATATGTTTGAGTCACGATATAATTTTCGGTTTTATTTTTCTACTCATTTTTAATCACATATTTTTTAATAAAATAATATTTTAAATCACATCAATAACTTTTACTTTTTTTTTTTAAAATTACCATTACATTACCAAAAAAAAATTCATTCTTTCCGTTTTAATGTGCATCAAACAGGGGCTATATTATCCTCCGGTCGGACCGGTCCTAACATTTTGAAGTACAAAATTTTAATTGTCGGCACAAAATCATATAATTAGAACTTATTTTTGTTGACCAAAAAATTGAAATTGAGTGTGAGACAGTTGACCCACTGAACCCATATTGGATCCTCCCTTGATTGTGTAGTACTTAGCTACTTCTCTAGACATCTTTTCTTTAATCTTGTTTTCAATTACTATTTAATATGATAGTTCTACCCCTTGAGGTGTCCATCATGAAAATGCTTCGTCGAATACCACGTTTCATGATGTCTAGCAATAGTTTCTTGTAGGATCACAACATATCCATCCTCTCACTTGAAAGTCCCATACCACTGAACATACATATAATTGCCTTTCTGATGGACTTAATCCATAGTGATTAGGCATGAATGTGTCACAGATGCAACCAAATACTGGAAAGTGACTAACTGTGGGCTTAATCTTCCATAGTTTTTTAAAGGGTTAATGGACCCTAGCTTTGATTGTGAAATCCTATTGATCACGTGTTCCTTTCCTTGCATACTCACCTCAAACCTACGCACTACATTCTTTCACATATGGCAAACTTCAACAAGGTGTCGATTTTTCCTTTCCTCTTCACAATTTTTGTTGTGGAGTGCTTGAACTTGTCAACTAATGACGTTTTTATGTTCTTGTACATTGGGAGAATTCTCTAAATATATACTCTTCCCCATTATGCGTGCTTAGGCGTCGAATCTTATTTCTAACTTCACCTTCAACTTTTTTTTGTACTCCATAAATTTTATAATTGTCTCAATTTTTTTTTATAAAGAAAATTCAGACATACATTGTAAAGTCGTCCATGAATGTCAATAGATGCACATTTCTCGAATTGATAGTTGTATGTTAGGTCCAAAAACATTAGATTGTATTGCCTCTAAAGATTTATTTGCTATGTAGTTCAACTCCTTAAATAGTAGTTAGTGTGCTTTACCGTGTTGACAGTCGACACATATGATATCGTCATTGATCTTGAGTCGAGGTAGAGACTTCATCATCGTTATCGTCAATTTAAGGTCGCTCACATGTCCTCGTCTCACGTGCCATAAATTTGCAATGTTATTCTTTCGAGTCTTATCTATGTATTCGATCTCTACTAACACAACGAAAATGAATTCTAATCTTCATCCTTCATTATTGGTGAACTCAGAATTTTGGTATTTTGATACAACTTAACGTCTTTCGATCAAACAAGAAGATAGTCGCCTGAAGACGTTAGATGCACCACCAATATATCGAGGACCAAACTATTCAATATAAAAGGTTAAGAACAAAAATGCAATAAAAGCAATAAAATGGGGACCTTCGCTGCTGTTTTACCCTCTTATCATTTTCAAATTGGTGTCAGAATTTCAACAAATACTGCCGTGTTTGGTTTGTTTTTATTTATTTTTTTTTCGCTTTTTCAATAGAAAATCGTTAAGTGTGTTCTGTAGCCACAAAGCAGAACTAAACCAATCTTGCGATATTTTTTTCAGACAAGTGCATGTGTTTTGTGTTATCCCCATCCTTTGAAGGGCGATTGCAATACACCTCCCAGAAAAAAAACGAAGAACGTGAATTGATTTATTGCACGCTCTTAAAACGCGATTTGTAGACAAATACAAGCGGAGATTAAATCGCTGCATAAGTTGCGGGGAATAGAGACAAGTGTGGTCGGAATGAAATTGAAATTCATCACAAATGCAAATTCAACTCAAATGAAGTGGAGATTCATTTTAAATTCACGCGTATTCAGCTATGTGCAAGCAGCGTAGGAGCGTAATGGATTACTAGCAAGATCCTATATAGACAGAGAAAATAAGGACTTTTAGACAGAGAAAGTAATCACCTGTATGAACACTCCAACAAGCAGAGATTTCGGCTTCAGCTTTGTTGTTTTCGTCCCCACCGTAAAGGGACATTTCACCGCCAAATGTTGGGGATAAACTCTTGCTGACGTGCTTCGACCCCTAGTCGGTAAAAAATTCCTTTTTTGTTTTCTTTTTGAAATTCCAATGCTTAGTTTAATTATTTTTTAATCTTCTTGTTTAGCTTGGGAAAGATCAAGATTTTTTTTATTCATTGGGGGTTTCAGTATTTGGAAGATTAGTTTTAATCTGGGATTTTTATGTTCATTTGGGAATTGAGGGGTGGATTGAACTGAAAATTCCAGAATTCTAGTTAACTAAGTTTATATAGTGGTGAATTCGAGTAACTTTTGAGCAAATGGGTGGTGATATTGAGCAAAATAATGGTGATTCTGTACAAAGGCTTCAATCCTCGATTGGAACATCATCATCTTCACTTGCTAAACGACAACAATCAATTCCAGTGAATCAACTAGACATACCACAGTTGAATGTTCTGCAATTTCGCGGTCAGATGCCACAATTTTCCCCCAATTTCGGTGTCGAGAATAATAGCAAGAGGGGCGGTATACCACCTTCTCATCCGCAAATGCCCCGTAATTCGCCTTACTCACAGATCCCAGTAACCTCTCATGTTAATTTGCAACAGGGTCAGCAGAATTTTAGTCCTAGTTTGGGGCAGTCGCACTTGCAATCTTTGTCACAACCGCTCAATTCCTTGCCGCCTTTGAGCCCTCTGCCTTATCTGTCCACTGCAATGGTGGACCAAGTGTCTGGTGATGTTTCAATGGAGGAGAGGGATGCTAATTCACATTCGTTATTGCCTCCCTCACCATTCACAAGAGGTAGTGTGTCGAGGACGGGGGAGACTTTGCCTCCACGTAAGGCACATAGAAGGTCCAATAGCGATATTCCATTCGGAATTTCTGCTTTTACACAACCTCAGTCATCATCTATTCTGCTGGGGAATCCTGGTGCTCTTGAGAGGTCAGCGTCTGCAAGAGAGAATTTAGGAGCCAAGCCAGTGCAGTTAGTTAAACGGGAGTCTTGTTGGGAGAAACGTGATGAAAGCAATGCGGAAGGGATGGGGGAGAGGAAATCTGAAGGGGAAGTTGTGGATGACCTGTTTTCTGCCTACATGAATTTGGACAACATTGATGTGTTGAACTCGTCTGGTACTGATGAGAAACTGGGTAACGAGAATCGCGAAGATTTGGACAGTAGAGCGAGTGGTACAAAGTTGACTGGGGGTGATAGCAGTGACAATGAAGCCACAAGCAGTGTTAATGAGAGTGGCAACCATACGTGGAAACAAGGAATATCTTCATTGACTGAGAAAAGGAAAGGAATCGAAATGAGTTCTGGAGGTGATATCATTCCGACCACCAGACACTGCAGGAGTCTCTCCATGGATAGCTTTATCGGGAACATGAACTTTAGTGATGACTCACCAAGATTGCCTCCATCTCCTGGAACTCGCCCAGGACAACTCTCACCAACCAATTCAATTGATGCGAACTTTAGCTTGGAGTTTGGGAATGGTGAGTTTAATGGGGCTGAGATCAAGAAGATTATGGAAAATGAAAAACTTGCAGAGATTGCTTTATCTGATCCCAAGCGGGCAAAAAGGTAAAAGTATCCTTCGCTTGTACCACGTTACATCTGAACATACTTGATCCCTTTTCCCTTTCATGTGCATAGTCGATTGATCTCTAATACATAAGAAGTTCATATTTCTTGCAATAGAATTTTGGCAAACCGTCAATCTGCTGCTCGTTCAAAGGAGCGTAAGATGAGATACATTGCTGAGCTGGAACACAAGGTCCAAACTTTACAGACTGAAGCAACAACATTGTCAGCCCAGCTTACTTTGCTGCAGGTTATAATTTTTAGTGCTGAGATTATCTGAGCCTTTACCTTTCTTTCGTATCTAAAAACTGGTTCTTTTTATTCAGCGGGACTCTGCTGGACTGACAAGCCACAACAGTGAGCTGAAATTTCGCCTGCAAGCTATGGAACAACAAGCTCAACTCCGTGATGGTATACCTTTTTAACTTTCTATATACCATTTCATTTGCTAGTTGTAATATGCTGAGAGACATCTTCTGCTACCAAGTAGCATAAGCATTACGATCATTTTTTTCATGATCCCATGCATGATTATGGTTGTAGCGCATATACCTTTAATTGGGAATTCTATGAATAAAAATGGGCAATTATAGTCTACTCTTTGGTGCTGGCATGTGTACTTGAGTTTGGTAATTCGCTGCTTCTTGTTTGGACATCTGGTGCCACAACTTGGAAAATGAAAGGATTGTACTCTTCTTGAAACATTTGACTGCAGGACTTTCTGTCCAGCATTAATTGTTATTCTAACATACATTTAATCCACAAGAAAAAGCAGGATGAGGAAAATAGGTGGTACAACGCAATAAATAGCCGTTTATGCATAAGATACATCTCAAGAGCATCTAATGGGCCCCATTAGCTGTTCATGGTTCCTTTTCTGCTTGGAATTTTGAAGGAAATGATGCACATCGAGAAAAAAGAGAGAAGTTCAAGAATCTGTGCGCGATTTATGTTGCCTTTTCAGTGGAAGGATTTGTGAAGGGATTATCAGGGTTGATAATTATTTAATCCATTGCAATACTTGGCAGCAATTGTTCGTAGGGCTTTTAAAATGTTTTATAAAGAATCTAATTTTGAAGTGTTCTCATGAATGGTTATTGGGTTTGTACATTGAACTTCATTCCTCTTCATTGTTAGTTTAGGCTTGTCAGATCGATTTTCTTATTGCAGATGATATGAATATCTTGAAAGGTCACTTTTTTATTTACAGTCTAAACTGTGATTTATGATATTCCTTATGCGCTTTCTTTGATTATTTTGGTTTTCTTGTGACAGCACTTAATGAAGCGTTAACAGCCGAGGTGCAACGTTTGAAGCTTGCATCTGCTGAACTTAGTGGAGATCCTTCCAAGTTTCAACAGCTTTCTATTAATTCCCAGCAGTCCCAGCAGTTCCAGTTACGCCAACAGCAGGCAACTCGACAGAACATACAGCAGCAGTCTCAGCAACGGAATGGCAGTACATCTGCACAGCAGGAATTGAAGCAATAGCTTTTTTAAGATGTGATAGCGGCAGTTGATCTCATATTATTTAATTTATTGGTTTTCACATACTAAGCAATTCTTGCTTATTAATGCATTCATTCATTAGTTTGCACTTTCATGACATGTTTGATACAGGATTGTGTACCGAACATGTTTGTCTTGTGTTCTTCCCGTCTATTAGTACACAAAATTTTATGTTTAAGCATCAAATTATACTCTAGGAATGATACTGTATCTACTGAATATGTTTTTGTGGGGGATTAGGTTTATCATAGTGATTATTGAGTACCAAATGGTTATGGCATTTGTCTTTTCTTGTTTGCTCTTACTGTTGGATTGTCTAGCTGAATCTGAGGGCTTTGAAGCCCAGTTGTAAAAGAAGTTTAAAACTTTTCAGAGAAAGGCCTACATGTTTTCATTTCAGATTTGAGTATTTTAAAGTAGACATTGATGTTCTTGTGGTTGATCTATTAATGTATGTGTTGCTTGAGTTAAAGCATTGCTAAGCATTGAAACTCGAGGATTCTTATATAGCACATGCTTGGTCTCCATTAAATTAAAATTCATCTCTCTCTTCTTATCAATTACACATTCTTTAATAAAATAATATTACACGTAAATCTAAAAAAAAGTTCTTTTTTAACTAGACATTCTTCAAAAAATTACTATTCTCCTCATTATAATTTGGAAAAATGGAGCCCAAACGGGCTTAGTAACGCAAAGAGGATAATATATTTACAGCATCTCATGATTTGTGCTGCCAAACCATCAAACTGGACGACATCGACTTGTAACTCATAATATGCCACACTAATTGGCTAAGACTGGCTAGTAGTTATTCTATGGAACTTGATGGACCCGTAGGGGCTGTTTTCTTTCTCGTTTTCTGTTTTCGATTTTTTAAAATAGTGAAAACACGTTTACTTCAAAAACAAATTTTTAAAAGCGAGTTTAAAATTTACAAAGAAAATCGAAAATGTCAAAAATGTCATTTTGGGTGTGTTCAATTAAATATCAAGCCAAAATTTTCAAAATGCATTTAAGCTGTTTTCAGTTACGCCACTAACAAAAATCAATGTCATCGCCGCCTGCACCACACCGCTATTGTCGCATCGTCGCACCGCAAAAACCATCGCCAGCGACGTCGCGATAACGTCCCAAAACCACGGCCATTGCCACAGTCGAAGAAGAAGCAGGTGGTTTTTGTTGGTGGCGACCCAAAACCACCGTCACACCCAACACCACACAACCCAAAACCACACAACTGTTGCCACCCAAAACCACCGCCATCGACCCAAACCCACCGCCACACCTAACACCACACAACCGTTGCGACCCAAAACAACTGCCACACCCAACACTACACAACCGACCTAAAACCACACAACCGACTTGACCCAAAACCACCGCCACACCCAATAGCAGAAGAAGCCTACGACGCAGCATCCAACCAACAACAGAGAGGAGGGAAAGAAGAGAGAGATGACTCCGCATCCAACCAACACCGCCACACCCAACAACAGAACAAGTCAGTCTCCGGCGCGGCAGCTTTGTGAGGAAGAAGAGAGAGAGAGAAAAGGAAGAAAGAGAACAACTTTTTCCAATTTTTCGTTTTTGAAAATAATTTTTCAAAATGACAAAAAAAACACATTTTCAATAATATCAAAATGAACACTCAAAACATAAAATCCAAAATAAATTCAAAACTTAAAACGAAAAATTAAACATGAAAAGAACATCCCCTAATTTCTTACAACCAAAAATTTTCTATTATTTTCTATTCTAAGTGAAAGGAATCTTATCATTGAAGAAATCAAATATGAACAAGAATCTTTTTTTCGAGGTTTATTTCTGTGTTGTCGATCTTGATTTGTCCTTCCTTTTTCATTTTCGATAAGCATTCATCCTTGTTTCGGATAACTAAATTACAAGAGTAGATAAATGATATCGTTAAGGCCAGAGGAGTCGTCTTTAACCTCAATGAAATGAAATGTTGCTTCTTGTTAGAAGATTCAAAAACAAATGAAAGTTACAATTAATGTCCATTATCTTCTGTCCTATGTAGTTCGGTTCAATACTAGATACCATTTCACACAATAATCTATTCTAAAGTCTGCAAACATGTACAAGGCAAATAAAGCCCAACGTTTTACCATTAAAGAGACAAGAAAATACACATATGCATTAGCCAAAACTGTTGTCATGAGCTGCAGCTTGACTTTCATACCTTAATCAGAAAAGATTTCAAAATACTGTAGTAAGATCAGTTTCCCCAAACATTGTTTCATCAAATTACATGGAGAAATTGGTTTCACGTATCCAATTTAGGGTTCTATCCCCAACACCTTTTTTGTTCCTTGTTCCTTGAAGCCAACCAACCTCCATCTATAGATTCCAAACTCCCACTCAATCCATCATCAAGAAAATNAATAGTAAAAAACAATGTGTAAAATCATCTCAAAAAGGCCTAAAACCGGATAAGTAGGCATTAGTATGTGTCAAAATAATATAACTAAGCAGATAAGTTGATTTCTTGCACCTCCTCTTGATTTCTAATCCCTTGAACCAAGCCTCCATCAATGGATTCCATATGTCCACTCAATCCATCATCAAGAAAATCATCAACCCTTATTCATTTTACCCTTGGGCTCGACTGGATTCTTCCCGAAAAACAAGCATAACAAAAGTTCGGAGAATCATTGCCTAATTGATTCTTCAAGCTATCGAATGGCAGAAAAGCAAGTGAATCCGAGCCAATGAACTCCTTGATCCCCTCCACGCTCATCCTATTCGAGATTAACTCCTCTGCACTAGGCGTATCAACGCCATAGTAACAAGAACCTATTATTGGTGGGGTTGCGATTCTCATGTGAACTTCTTTTGCCCCGGCTTCCTTAATCAATCTAACAATCTTCAATGGAATCGTCCACCGCCACCACTCGCTTCCCCTCCAACGTTGCTCTCACAGGAGAAAGCTTTAGCTTCACCCCAAAGTTTCTAGCTCGATGAATGTCCTCCTTACATAATGTGACCTAATCAATCCCTGCTTTTGCTGCATAACCAAGTGCAACAACAACCCTTGAATTAGGCACAGCAATCACAACATCAAAATCCACCGGAGCCTCTGTGGCCAAGATTTCTCCTAAGGCATGCCTTGACTCATACATTGATCTCCCAAGAACTATTGAATTTGGCAGTGTAAAGTATATATGCTCGAAAATACACGATTTAGGCTTGGGATGAGGCATCAAACAAACGGATTTCTTTATCCACCACAAGAACCTCAGTGGGATAAACCTCCCTCTTATATGTAGCCTTAATCAAATCCAACACACAAGTTTCGAAGGCGAAAACTATAGCCCCATTGTTCCTTTTACCCATAACCAATGGCCTAAACCCAAAAGGATCACGAACCGCAACAAGCTTATCCTCCATAAAAAACACCATAGAATAAGCCCCTTCAAGCTTCTCACAAGCCTCAACAATCCTCAAGAGAAATGGCCTAACCTTTGATATTGCAATCAAATGAAGAACCAACTTTATATCCAAACTAGTATTGAAAATTGACCCATTTTCTTCCAATTCCGTCCTCAACGACAGATAACTCACCAAACTCCCATTGTGTTCTACTCTCACTGACCTAAATCTGTAAGTTGAAACAAAAGGTTGTACATTTTTAAGCACAGGAGATCTAGCAGTGGAGTACTTTACATGTCCTACGACCATATCCCCTGCAACTTATCCAGTTTCGATTCACTGAAAAATTTCGATAGAAGTCTGACGCCGGTGACTGACTGAAGCACGTTATCATGAACTGAGACAATTCCGGCGCCTTCCTGGCTGCGGTGCTGGAGCGCATGGAGGGCTAAATAGCTGTCATGATGAGGCAGCATCAACTGAATGGAAGAAATAGGAGGGAAGAAGGAAAAGAACAGATAGTACATAGCTTTCAGAAGTGGGGTCCACAAAAGTGTCATTTTACTTATTACGTTTTTGTAAATGGGAATACAATTTCCAGCCATTTTGTTTTTCAACATATATGTACAAAACAGAGGAGAAAATGAACTTGTGGTTGATGTAAAATCAGTTCTATTAATCAATTCTATCTCTTATTTCTTCTACTCCTTCTATCTTCTTTTTCTTCCTCTAATTATATCATTACCCATTCTCAATTGAGTGGTTAATTCAGCAATTGGGCTAAGGTTTTAACTCCCTGAGCTGCGATTATTATATTGGTACTGATTTTGAGTGAATTCATTCCCAGGTTGAACTTCACTCATTACATTTGGTATCAGAGCACTAAGAATATGGGCAAGAATGGAGACTAGACTGAAAACTACTGAAGAAAACCTAAAGAGGTTGGATAAAGATATGAGTGAGTTGAGTGTTGCTGTTGCTTTCCTCACTGGTAAGGTCGATTCTAAAATTGATAACATCAATGGATTTATGAAGCAAGTGAATGAGAAACATGAAGTTGTTGTTGCTTTACTGGCTAAGATAAGTGCAACTCAGGAGAAACGAGTGAAAGGTTCCAACATTGGATCAAATTTTGATAGTGGTATGTTAAGGGTGAGGTCTGGTAATGAAGACAGAACATGATGAGGTAATTATGATATTAGATTAAATGCCAAAATTTCTAAAATTTACTTTCCACAATTTGGGGGTAATAACCTTAGAGAGTGGGTGAGGAAGGCCAACAAATTTTTTTAAATTCATCCAATTACAGAGGAGCTAAGGGTTGGAATTGCAGAGATGTATTTGAAAGGATGAGCAGACATCTGGTTCCATGGGTTCCTAACTAGTAATCCAAATACCAATTGGAACTTATTAGCTATTAAAATCTGTAGCAGGTTTACTGAGACCACTGGTGAGGATGTAGTGGAGACCTTTAGCAAAATCAGACAATATGGTGGTGTGGCTAAGTACATGGAGAAATTTGAGGATTTAAAAGCACAAGCTATGCAAGCCTTACCCAACCTACCCGAATACTACTATATTAGTATTTTTACCAGTGAATTAAAGGGGGAGATTAAGTCTATGGTCAAGATGATTAAACCCAATACCCTAACCCAGGCTTTTGAAATAGCTCAACTCCAAGAAATCACTATTTCTGCTATAAACAAGAACCTTAAACCCACTAAACCGTTTACTACATCAAAAAACCCGTACACTCAAAAATTACCCGAATCACACAACCTAACTCCTAAAACGCCAACTCAAATTCAGAACATCCAAAATGCACCTTACAAAACCATTACACCCACTGATATCCAAACTAAAAGAAAGCTAGGGCTTTGCTTTAGGTGTGATGAGAAGTGTACCCAAAGGCACGTTTGTAAGAATAGAATGTTGAACTTTATGGTGGTGGATGAAGAAGGTGAGGGTGATAGCAGGGAGACAGGGACCCTGATGGAGAGGAGAATGAGGAAGATGAAGGGGAAGCAATCATTCAAATTTCCATCAGTGCATTGGTTAGGCACATCAAACACAAAACTATAAAAATTCCAGGAAGGATAAAAGGCAAGAGAGTGTCTATACTCATTGATAGTGGAAGTACCCATAGCTTTATTGACGAAAGGCTGGTACATTCTTTGGGATGCTCGACTGAGAATGTCAAACCAATGATGGTGACTGTAGCAAATGGAGAAACGCTTGATAGTAAGACTATATGCCAGCCATTGGCTTGGCAAATGCAAGGGCTAGAGTTCTAATACAGGTTAAGGTCCCTAAAACTTGGGGGTAGTAACATGGTGTTGGGAGTGAACTGGCTCGGTCAAATTGGGCCAATAACATTTGATTTTGCAAAAGGGTATATTAAATCAATGTATAATGGGGAAGTGGTGAAACTAAGTAGTGAGTTTACTGGTAGTAAAATGGAAATGATCAGTGGAGAGCAACTAGAAAGATGGTTTGAGAAGCAAGAATATGGAATCATAGGGCAATTGTATACCAATACAGAGACAGATTCAGCAGAAACACCATAAGAACTCAAGCCAATTTTAATTGACTTCCAAGATGTGTTTGTAGAACCTAAAAGACTACCTCCAATTAGAAGCTATGATCATCAGATAAACCTAAAAGAAGGGACTCAGCCCTTCAAACTCAGGCCATACAGATGCCTCTTTTATCTAAAAAACTGAGGTGGAAATATTGGTTAAAGAGATGTTAGACTTAGGAAGTATTCAACCTAGTAGCAATCCTTTTGCTTCCCCTGTGCTGTTGGTCAAGAAAAGGGATGGAACTTGGAGGTTTTGCGTTGATTATAGACAGCTTAATAACCTGAATGTGAAGGATAATGATCCTATGCCCTTGATTGATGAGCTAATTGATGAACTTTTTGGAGCTAAATATTTTTCTAAGATTGATCTTAGAGCGGGATACCATCAGAGGCCAGAGGATGTTTATAAGACAGCTTTCAAAACTCATCAAGGTCTGTATGAATTTAAGGTCATGCCTTTTGGGTTGACCAATGCCCTTGCTACCTTCCAATGTCTGATGAACGAGGTGTTTAAAGAGCAGTTGAGAAGATATGTGCTAGTTTTTTTTTTATGATATACTAATATATAGTGTAGATATATCCAGACATTGTGAACATCTGGGGTCTGTTCTGCAACTACTCAGGAAACATGAGTTGTATGCTAAGCTAAGCTAAGCGTACTTTTGGCCAAAAGAAGGTGGAATACCTAGGCCATATGATTGATCAACAAACCCTAAAAAAGTAGAGGTAATGCAGTCATGGCCTGTGCCAACTAATATCAGACAACTAAGGGGATTTCTTGGCTTAACTGGCTGCTATAGAAAATTCGTGAAAGGCTATGGGACATTAGCTAAGCCCCTCATCGATTTGTTAAAGAAAGATAGTTTTCTATGGTCAGATACAGCAGATGCAGCCTTTAATAATCTTAAGCTAGCCATGAGTTCCACTCCAGTACTAACCTTACCCAACTTTGAGCAACATTTTATTGTGGAAACAGATGCTTATTATGGAGGCATTGGGGCAGTATTAATACAGGATAGGAAACCTATGGCTTACATCAATAAAGTCATTGGACCAAGGAGCTTGGCGATGTCAATATATGAGAAAAAACTCTTTGCCTTAGTTACTGCAGTGCTGAAATGGAGACATTACTTAGAAGGTCACCACTTCATCATTAAAACTGACCATCAATCCTTGAAGTTCTTGCTTGAACAGAGGATAACTACTCCATTATAGTAAAAGTGGCTAACTAAATTAATGAGTTTAGATTATGAAATCCAGTACAAAAGGGGATAGAGAATGTGGTAGCGGATGCACTCTCTAGGAGGGTAGAAAATGATGAAAGGTGTGCTGCCATTACCCAGTCAATACCAGCGTGGATACAAGAGGTAATTTCTAGTTATGAGGGAGATGATTTTGCTGAAAGAAAGATCCAAGCCTTACTTCTGGATCCAGTTTCAGAACCTGAATATCAGTATAAAAATGGGTTGATTAAGTACAAGGATAAGCTGTATATTGGTAGTTGGAGAAATATCAGGAAGAAATTGATTCAGGCTATACATGACTCACAAGAAGGGGGACATTCGGGAATACAGGCCAGCATATTTAGAGCTAAACAACACTTTTATTGGGCAGGCATAACACAAGAAATCAAAAAAGAGGTATTACAATGTGACATTTGCCAGAAATGTAAGGATGAACACTTACCATATCCAAGCTTGCTACAACCTCTACTTGAACCTCAACATTCGTAGAGTTATATATCCATGGACTTCATTGAGGGTTTGCCAAAATCTGAGGGAAAGGATGTCATATTAGTAGTAGTACACAGATTTACCAAGTATGGCTACTTTCTCACCCTTTCTCATCCTATTACAGCAAAGGAGGTGGCACAAATATTCTTGGATCATATTTATAAACTCCATGGCATGCTTCAAAGTATTATCTTTGACATGGACAAGATTTTTACTGGCATCTTTTGGCAGGAGCTATTTAAACCCATGGGAACTAATTTACAGCTTAGTTCAGCATACCACCCACAGGCAGATGGCCAAACTAAGAGGTTAAATCAGTGTCTGGAGCTGTATCTTATGTGCATGACACACCACAGACCTAAAGCATTGGCTAAATGGATATCTTTATCCGAGTGGTGGTATAATACCACTTTTCATTCAGCCATCAAGAGAACACCTTTTGAAGCTCTATATGGGATTCCACCACCACAATTAGCTATGGGACCTTATCAGCAAACAAGTGTTGTTATGGCGGGAGATGTTTTACAGGAGATGTATAAGATGGATCAACAATTAAAGGAGAACTTAGCACAAGCTAAAGCCGGGATGAAGATGTATGTTGATAGAAATATAACTGAGAGAAATTTCCAAGTAGGGGACTGGGCCTATTTAAAGTTACATCCATATCAGCAGCAGACTCTTACTAAAAGGATTAATCAGAAGCTTAGTCCTAGATACTATGCCCTTATCAAATTGAAAAGAAGATTGAAAGTGTAGTATATCGCCTAGCCCTTCCCAGACAAGCAAAAATGCACCCGTTGTTTCATGTATCATTACTTAAACAGAAGATAGGAAACAAAGAAGTGGTTACAGAATAATTACCAACTGGAGAGGAGGACGTAGAACAACTAGATGAAGTGCTTCAAACCCGAATTTACAAAAAGGGAAATCGTGCCGGAGCTTAATGGCTAATCAAATGGAAGGGGTAGACCACAGAAGAGGCAACTTGGGAAGATTCAGATGTCACACAGAAGAAATGCTCTAATTTTAAACCTTGGGGACGAGGTTCATTTAAGGAGGGGGTTTGTCAAGATGAGGCAGCATCAACTGAATGGAAGAAATGGGAGGAAAGAAGGAAAAGAACATGCAGTAAATAGCTTTCAGAAGTGGGGTCCACAAAAGTGTCATTTTGCTTATTGCGTTTTTGTAAATGGGAATACGATTTCCATCCATTTTGTTTTTCAGCATATATGTACAGAACAGAGGAGAAAATGAACGTGTGGTTGATGTAAAATCAGTTCTATTAATCAATTCTCTCTCTTATTTCTACTCAGTCTATCTTCTTTTTCTTCATCTAATTCTATCATCACCCATTCTCAATTGAGTGGTTAAGTCAGCAATTAGGCTAAGGTTTCAACTCCTTAAGCTGTGATTATTATATTGGTACTGATTTTGAGTGAATTCATTCCCAGGTTGAACTTCACTCATTACAATAGTAGAGTCGGGATGCCTCTAGGTCACCGTAAATCCCAACCACTCCACACTCTTCGCGGGGTTTATCGTCATCATCGTTGAAAGTGAGTGACACGTTATCTAGGTTTTTTGAGTATGAGGAGATGATGTCGGAGAGTGGGTTATGTGGATGGACTTTGGGTTGGTTTTGAGGTGATGGAATAGGATTTTGTTGAAGTGATGGAAGGATGGGGAGAGAGAAGAGAGTCTGGTAGTGGAAATGGAGGAGATAGTGGGTTTATCGATGGTCGTTATTGCGGCAAAGGCAGTGGAGGCCATGTAGTGAGAGGAAGATGTGAGAAATATTGGATCCAACTTGAAGGAACTTGGACTATTGGGTATGGGTCATAGTTGTCAAACTCGATCCGAACACTGACCTGAACAATGCAGCGGGTCAATGGGTTAGTGGTTCAACCGGTGACCTGCTGGTTCAACCGGCAGGTCATTGTATAAAAACCTATAAAAAATATATAAAATATAAATTTTTTTTAGGGGCAAATTAAAAATCTTAATTTATTTTTCACCAATTATTTAGGTTTATAAAATAAAGTAAAATGTTGAACCAAAATTTTTTTAAATTTTTTTTTATAAAAGTTATAAATGATTCATTAGTTAAATATAAGTTATTACACACAAGTAATATTAAAATACTTTGTATTCAAGTGGTAAGGAACCATTTATTTTTCTTAGAGGTCCAATGTTCAATTCATTTAGACCCAAAAATTATGTAAAAGAATTTTAAAACTCAATCAAACCGGTCAACCGGAGCCGGGGCCGGGTAAGTCACCGATTAACTTGGTCAAAGCTCGATTTTGACCGAGTTAAGTGTATTTCTATCAATTTAATGTGTCGGCCCGATCCAGGGTCTGGGCCGCCAATTTTCTAGAGCCGATTTTTATAACTATGGTACGGTATGTATTTAAGTGTTGTGTTTTTTATTTTTAAAAATGGATGATACGGGGATTTGGCTAAAAAGAGTCCAAATTTCGGACATGGATACGTCTTTGAAATTTCAATTATTATTATTTTTCCAAAAACTTCATATGTAAAAAGAAAATTTA
>CAIGRQ010237709.1:0-15220 GCA_903798375.1 Fraxinus sp. D2006-0159 | reverse complement strand
CAAGAACCGAAATTAAATAATTTTTTTATTTGTTGAATTAGTTAAATTATTTTATTTTTTCTAAATAAATTAACAAATTAATTAAATAAATCAGATGATTTCATAATTTTAATTTTAAAGCCCAAATTATTTTAAAACTCATTAGCCCATTTTCGATATTTGTATGTACTGAATTAATGTTATTCGACAGCCATTTATTTATATATTTTTGAATTTGGGTACGTTAATTTGTAAAAATTACGAATGAAATGTCATTAGTTATATTTATGTAGTGTTGTTATAAATGTTAAAAAAATTAATTATGGTATAAAATCAAATGAAATTAAATTCGAACGATTCCATAATTACCCGACGATTCCATTTATTAAAAACTCTTAGAATCCAATATAACCGAACCAACAAAATGAATGAATGCTTTGGAGTGATGAAATGCCTGCAAACATCCCTAGCCCATGTCTTCTTACCTCCTTTTGGCCTGAAGAAGTCGTACGCCTTAGCTATGCAAAGGTTTCTGCCAACCGTCCACTTCAATAATCTGTCCAGTGCTGCCTAGGCGGTCCCTTCATTCTTTACCAGCATGTCCCTGATTTCCAGCAGTTTTTTGAGCAACAGCGAGTCATCTTTTCTTGCCGAAACATCCCAGATAGCTGCCCCTCGAAGATAAATTTGATTAACCCATCGGACCCAAAGAGTGTCCTTTTCATGGATGTTCCAAAGGGATTTTGCAAGCAACTCTAAATTCCAGCATTTTACGTCCCTTAAACCAAGTCCACCCTCACATTTCGGTAGACAAATATTCTTCCAAGCTACCAACGGCTTTTTGGATCCCTAAAGGAAGTTTCGGCATAGTCTAATGATTCTCGAAGCAACCTGGGATCAGGAAGATAGACAACCAAAAACATTCAACACCTTGAAGCACGGATCTCACAAGTTCGGCCCTTCCAGCATAGGACAGCGATGAGCTCGTCCATGCAAAAATATAAGCTGAAACTCTGTCTAGAAACGGAGCATAGTAGCTGATTTTCAGTTTTTCGGCCACAAGCCGTATACCCAAGAGAGTGATGATGAGGTGGAAATTGAGGTTTGGATGTTATATGATAGTGCAGAAAATTTGAACCTTGGGTTAGCAATGATTGGGATGGAGACTATTTTTGGTGAACGTAGTTTAGTGCGTGGTCGCGAGACTAGATTTACCGAGGAAGAGAAGGGAAAGGCTCTGATTGTGGATCCTTGGTGATGATTGGTGATTGCAAATGGTGTGTTCTTTGTACATTTATTTATCTCCATGTATTTAAGTGTGCCTACTATCTGAATGACAGAGCCGATTTTCCATGATCGTTATTTACTATTTAGATATTAAAGTTTGTTTTTGTTCATGAGTGCCTTGCATTTCACGCCTTTGACTTTACTGCTGTGGATAGCTATGTTGAAGTTCATTTCAGTCTATGTTCTTTTCAGAAAAATATGAAATGAGACGTATCTTTTATATACTTGTCTGTCTCAACTTCCTACATTTATTGAAGATGAAGACGGGATGTGTTGCTCTGGTTTTATGTTTAAACGCTAGCGTCAATCCACCAGATGTTATAAAGATATCTCCCTGTGCCCGGATGGAGTGCTGGATTGGTACAATCATCATCGTTCATTTTTGTCTTTGATACAAGCTCTTGCTATAAAAATTACTTTATTATAAGTTGGTCCTATTTGCTTGATTGGCAATGTGTCTGGAAAGTTCTCATTCAAGTTCTGTTAAGCCTTCTATAATTCTGCAGTTTTGATCTCCAATGATTAAAGTTCACCTACTTTTTGTTGTTCAAAGGTTGCAGCCATGTTATACTCTGGTGCACTTTTTAACGCATTTTCATGCATGTTGATTACATGCTCATTTTGCCAAGAGTTCTCTACAGTTTATCATTTTGAGCTAATAAATTCAATCTGATGTGAAAAACTGGAACATTTATTAACATCTTCATCTGCTGTGTAACCAACCTAGAATTTAGTTATTTGGTACCAATTGCTCTGGGCATTGTCATTCATTCATCAGTTATTTACTACCCGAATATTTTGGAGTCTTTATGTACTAAGGAGCTTAACCGAATCAATCTGAAAAAAATTCAACATTGTTAGTTTTCCATCTGATCTGTTGACCCTTTCTTTTAGTTGGTCGCTTCTTAAGGTAGGAGTTTACATCTTTCTTTGTTTGCACGCCTTTTTTTTTGTAGCAATCTGGTCTGCCTGTTGAAATATATTTCAAGAAAGATATACTAATCATATACTAGCAATAAGGATGAAGATGGTAGCTATACCGAACATATTTCAAGATTCATGTGCTCTCTTTAAACATTATGGAATATGGGATATTTTAATTGATTGATGAATTCACAGTTGTTCTTCCTTATAAAAATTGCTCTCTTTTCTTATTTGTCAATTTCAATACATTCATTTAATTTATTTATTTATTTGTTCCTTCTCCAGATCCATTTTCGATGGCACCTCAAAAGGCAATTGAAACAATTGGAAGAACCTTGAATCAATAGTACGAGAGATGGCAGCACAGGATAAGGAAAATACTGTCTTAAACCACTTCATGACTTGATACTTTAAAAAGTACTCAATTTTTGTACTTCCTAAAAAGAAATAGACTGGAAAGAGAGGATTTGAACTTCGTGAGGCACAATTGAGAGTCAAATATTTATCAAACAATGGTTGATATATGGCAGGCTCATTATAAGATTTCATTAGATCCTACCATTGATGAAGTCAAGAAGCTTTGTACCACATGTCTCAAATATGCAAACTCTGAGAGAGTTCTGTTTCACTATAATGGACATGGTATGCCAAAGCCAATTGCTAATGGTGAAATTTGGCTATTTAATAAGGTTTCTTTCCTTAACGCTCTCAGTTTTTTTTGAGGCGTTCTGTTTCAGTACATTTTTCTCTGGTTCTCATTGAGCTCTTTGATGTAGAGTTATACTCAGTACATCCCTTTGCCAATCACTGATCTGGATTCCTGGTTGAAAACACCCTCAATATATGTTTTTGGCTGCTCTGCTACTGGGATGATCGTTAATGCCTTTGTTGAGGTACTCAATACTGTTATGGAATGAGAAGCGGTTTATATAAATCCATATGACAATTTAATATTTGTCTTGTATTTTCACAGCTCCTGGACTGCTTCAAGTTCTGACCCTCCACGAGGGATTGTATTTTGCTGGCAGCATGTGAAGCTCATGAGATACTCCATCAAAGTGCTGAATTTCTTGCTGATGTACTTACTTCCTGCCTGACAACACCCATAAAAATGATGTTGAGATGGTGACATATTTCTCCTAACCCTTCATCTTAAGAACTGCCATAGATGTTTTTAACTTCACCCCCAGTCTGTAGTTAATTTCTCTGTCTGTAAAGTCTACAGATGTTTGTGGCTAATATGCTTGTAGTTAGTGAAAAGTAGAATAAACTTTTACTTCTCTTCTTGAGATCCTTTTCCTATTACTATGTCTATGTTCCCATATTTGCATAATCATATATGCCCCTTTGGTCTGACAACAAAATTTGGTATTCAATAATCTTCCTATATGAGTTTTCAATTATCATGCAGAGACAATACACATATTGTTGCCAGCTCACAGCTGATAATACTAACGTATATTTTTTCTTGAGCTCTGATTTACTTGGTGAACACAATTAATTCTGCAAGTGAAATGACTGAAAAAGACGCTGTAAGGTTTGCAAATATACCTTTTACTTTTAGTATCTTTTCTAACTTTTGCAATCTGCGTCTTCTAAATGAATACTGAAATTGGTTTCTTTTCTCAAATGCAATGCTAAATGGAACAAATAAACAGCTCAGGTTTCTTGCCTAGAATATTATTCGTACAAGTTATGATGCATCAAGCACTGGCATAACGTAAATTCATCATTCATATATGGTGTACAGACAAGCCTTCGTGACTGAAGATCTACTAGTCATCTTCAGTGGTGCATTGATGATGTTGATGGTTAAAATGAAAAAGTATATGAATCTTTGCACTCAAAGAGAGGGCCAGTGAGAAGTTTCAAGTTTAGGTTCAGTCATACTACTGTGATATACTGATTACTAACTTTTAAGTTATTTGGATGGATTATTTTTTGGTTGTGCACTTGCATACTCATTTTTATTATTTCTGTATTTCAAGCTTGTTCAAAAGGGTTACATCTTCACTACTCTTCCAGGAATCACATGCTCTGCCTCTTGGCCCTGTCTCATGCAGCTGAAGTCCAAGTAGCACGCCTTTGTGGCTTTCGCTCATGAGATGTATGTGAAGATCTTATAAAGCATAGTGTTGTGTTTCTGGTGAAAGTTTAGTCTGCAGACTATAAATTCCTTGATGTTCATATAAGTATTAGTGTCTATGTCTATGTTTCTTTACTGTCAAACAAAGTGAGTTTACAATTTTTTAGCTTAGCCAAACATGTTGCTAGTCACCGCAGTATATGCTCTCTTATTTCTGAGGCTAAAGTTGTTCACAAGTTTGGTGTCTATTTTTAATTTATATCCTCAAAACGATGTTATTATTGGAAAATAATTTATCGGAAGAAAAGAAGCTAAAAGAAACAGATATTTGAACTATCTGCCAATACTCCACAATGGATTATACATAAAAAGCAAAAAGAAATAAAACGGGGAAAAATATCTCCAGGGATAATGTTGTTTATTTTGCAATTGTAACAAAAAATATTGAAGAACTACCTTCATAGTTTTCATCTTTTAATTCTCTTCCGTCTCAATAATATGCTCTATTCATGTTATAGAGCCTCCTGTTTGAATTGGGACATCTTTGAGAGTTCATCAACTGCTTCAACCAAGTGATCAAGCCTAGCCACAAACTCAATAAGCAATGAGGTAAAAGTTGCAAGAGACAGTGTGGCCGTACTCTCCAACGCACGCATTTTAGGAATGAAGTCTGCGCTATAACCTCCCTCCTCTTCAAACGCATCAACTTCCCGAGATGGCCAAGAGTAGAGCCTTCTTGATTGCTTCCTCATCATCTCATGGTAAGATTCCGTCTGTAATGGCGGGATTGTCCCTAGAGGTTGGGATGGTGGGTTGGAGTTTGGTTCAGGAAGCTCCGCCAGTGAGTTTGAAAGGGTGGATGATAAGGTGAGAGAGACCTTTGGCTGTGGCTTAGATGTATTACTATCAGGTGGCTCATAAGTAGATGTTAGGAGGTACGAGTGCATGTCTATTGCTCGTTGGAGGCTTTCAGTCGAGCTATGAACCCGTTTTAGGAGAGACACTTTGAGACTTCGCTGCATTTCACATATGTCTTTGCCTAGACATCGAACTAACTCTGCAGCGTCACTTGTTGCATCTTGGATCTCTTTCTGGAACGTGATTCTAAGATTACACGGAGCCTAAAAGAAACAATATAAGAAATTGCATGTCAGTTACTGCTAACGATTTTTTTTCGAGTTGAAGTATGGCAATATTACATATTTAAGTGATTCATGGATATGTAGCTTCTTGAGAAAAACTTAAGAATAAAGACCGTTACCCCGTAGTATAATAGTATAAATAGGCTTTGCTAATTGAGTAAATGCATTTTCTCTCTGAGGAATATATTCTTCAGAAACCAGATCATAGGAATCATTAATTACAGTTTTATCTGAACCTGAAAGCAAGGCACATGAATTGTGCAGATGCTTTTGTTCACAGAATAATCAGAAATGTATTTAGTAATGTGTTCCCCAATGTAGACCACTGTATGAGAGAACAAATGCAAAGTATAATTCTCTTCTTGATCAACTCATAGACCTTTGATTCGATATGCCTTTTCTAGGCAATTAGAACATTTTTCATGAGAACTGACATGGAAGATAGAACTACTTTTAGCATATTCCTTAGTTCTTTAACTTGTTCAAGTCTTAACTTCTTGTGGGTTGCGACATGACAACAGTTAGCGTAAAACTTTGTTAAATCTTATGATATGAATCCTAATGCGCAAAAATGTTTTCCTTGTGGAGTTCCTACCAAGATTATTGATGACACAGACCTGAATTTCTGAGTGAAGTACACCATGGAGCGCCATGACCTCGTATGCACAATATCTTAGAACTGCACCAACTTTGACATATTCCGACCATGGATAAAAGAAATGTCGAAAACTGCCATGGGGAGGTTCCCATTTTGCTGAGTTGGCCTAATAAGAAGAACCAGAAGCGTTAGTAGAAATCCCAGTTAAGTGCTTGCTAGATTGAATACGTTTGAACTGATACGGAATCTGCATGGAGATGATTTGTACCAATGATTCAAGTTTGGCAGAGGAGTTCAACATGGATTGACATTTCCTGTATGCAGGTTCATCTGGAAACTGGTCCATGACAGTCTTAGTGAACTCTGGATGTTCGGGTTCGTCATCATCCAAGTATTTTCGAACACATTCTGCAACCAGATGAAGTTAATGTTGTAAAAGGGTTGACAGATAGGTTTGTTTTATTTATTTTTCTTTGTAATTATTGTCACACATCTTTCGATTTTTTTACTATTTTTCTTAGATTAGTATACCTTCAAGTGCATCAGCCACTGAATTAAAATTGCTGACAAGTTCTTTGTGCAGCTGTTCCCCAGCCCATATGGGAAAAACGAGTACATTCACTAGCACTGCTACAATGGCTCCAATGGCAATGGAGTAAAGCCGATCCATGGCTGTTCTAATTGGATTCCCCATTCGATAGCCAGAAACAATGATCAAACAATAGGTGAAAAGTATAACTCGGAATCCATACTCGTAGGGCACAAGGGATGGCCAAAGCTTCATGAATGACGTAACAGTCCCTGCAAAATTTAAACGTGTTGTTTGTAAAGGGAGGAAAGTGAAGTTCACTTGTTAATTTCAATAGTCGGGTGACATACCAACAATGAAGATGCTCAGAGCAATTATAATAGGCTCAGCAATTCGTCCTAGGCTCAAGGCTAACTCTGCAATGGCAATGGCTAAGATTCCAGCGAGCAGGCTCCCAAGTGCTCGATTGAACCCTCGATTAAATGTCGCACCTTCAGAGACATAACACCAGAGATAACACGTCAAGGTAATTCTTCAATTATGTTTATGCAAGAATATGTGCATCATTGAGTAAAGTCCATGAACTTATATCCTTATAAATGATGATACTCTTCCATATTGAAGTTTCATTTTATATATTTTGACATTTAGATATATATTTTAACAGAAATATTTAGGTGCACGTAATGATATGTGCATACACATACCAACAGTATATTCAAACATGATGGCAACAGTAAGGATGGACCAGATAATGCTAGAGCCGAAAACTTGATAAGGTGCCCGGCATAGTATCAGTAGTGATACAAGAAGAATAGCGAGGCCAACTTTTAGTGAGAATACTACTCTATTGCTATCTTCTTTGCAAACTTCCCAAATACTCAAAATCCAGCCTTTGCCCGAGGCACTAACTTCTCCACATTTCTTGTTTTCCGGAAGTTTAGTGTTGGTAATGGGAGGGATATTGATCTCAATACTACCCTTTTTCCCATTCATTCTCCAATGAAGTGATATGAATTCAACTCTAGTCGGAACTTTGCTTTGATCTTTGTAGTTCCCTTAGTTTTCGAAGAAGTAATATTAATTCTTGATCGAAAACTAGAAAGCCCTTTTAAGATACAGTGCACGGAAGCCTTTTTGAAAGAAAATGAGCAAGTTTATGGTAACGAGGAGTAATAGAGTATTGAGATGGAACAATATTGCTATTGCGATTTAAAGAAGAGAATTAGGCTAAGTGGTTGATGCAACTAGGAAAAGAAAGTATGTATAGTCAAGATATGATATTTGTGTAAAAGAATAATTCAGCAATAATAGAAGGAAAGATAGAGCTAATATCTAGGATAAAAGATGCTTAACCTCAATAATGTTGCATGGATAGAGAATTAGAATCTAAAAATGCAGTCATCAATCTCACACTTCTCTACAAAATATCCGAGTGTCACTTGTAATAGAAGATCGACAAGCTAACGAAGAAAAAAAAAAAAGAACAAACGAAGAGGATTCTTCGTGTTACTTAGCATAATGCTCAAACACCTTATTGTTTAGTTTGTAATACATGCATCAAGGAATATGCCTCATTCTTTCAACATTCTCTCCTTAGTTCGTTCATCGTTCCAACGTAAAATGTTAAGAGGTATCTAATTTACTAATGTTCTAAATTATATTAGTTTTTCGCATTTATGCTTCTATTCTTCTTCTGTCGTGTTCGTAAAAGATAAGTATAAATGCTTTTTCCTAGTGCGACTATGTCGTGAAAATTGAATGACGATAAGAAGTCAAACATATTTGCTCATAAAGTGATCTGTAATTTAGGTTCACTCCAAGAAATTCGTGATTGTTCACGAAATTTGTGATCTTCACACAACGAATTACGACGTTAGTTATAGCAGATAAGATTATGTATTATCCTGTCATTTTATTTTTGTGTTCCATCTATGATGAAAGGATTCTTCTGGCTTTTAAATTCACTGTTATTATTATGTTCGTTGTTATATTTATTGGTATCCATTAGATCTTCGAGTAGATGATGAAGCAAATGAACTGACGAAAAATGATTCATTCAACGTATCCAAATTTATCGGAAATAAGATTCTATTATTCCCTTCCTTTTTAAGATTTAACTTTTTTCCAAATATATATAGCTAGCATGTATCCTTTTAGAATACGCGTTTTTAACTCGTCTACGAAATGTTTTAACTATAGCTTTACGACAAAATTATGCCCACCAATCCATCTAATGGAATAAGATGCTTCAAAGTGTCGACGTTTCAAATTCATTGAAATTCTGCATTAATGTTCTCAATCCAATCACGTGGACATCTCTTCTTTACCTAACAGGTTTCTAGTAGTAGTCCCTGTGGAACTTTTGTTCGGACTTCTTCAACTAGTACTACATAAGCATCGATGACCTCTTCTGTCTTAACTTGTTTCAATCGGGAAGATCACACGCTATTGAATTCTGCATCATCTCCACTGTGTAAGGCCTGCATTATAGTGGAAGTTGCACCAAATCAAGAGTTCACCATCACGGAATCTTACATGCATCTATAGGGCTTGATTCTAATAGTACGTGTAGGGATTTGAGATTCAAACCTAAAATCTTTAATTGAACATATCATTTAATGTCAAGACGTATTGCGAACTAGACTAGTATAACTAAGCTTTCGTTTGACCCACATTACTTTTTTCATTTTCATTCTACTCATTTTTAACCATACATTCTTCAATAAAAATAATATTGTCCATCACATCAATAACTTTTCCTTATTTTTCAATCACATGTTCTTTTTCACATCACTTCAAAACAATGCATTCTCTCATTTTAATATGTACCAAACAAACTAATATCATTATTCTAACAATTTAAGATGGAATTTAAAACTCTGCAATATTTTTTTTGCTGGTTTGTTATAGTCGCTCTAAAAGAATTTCGCTGTTGAGGGCATGATCATTACATGTAAAATGATAGTTTTTTTTTTTTAGTATAGTTGAGGTTGATATTCAGAGTTAAGTTAGTTTATTAGATTTTTAAGATAATTAGAATTTGTAATTTAGGTTTCTCTTGTAATAATTAATGTTTGCCATGTAAAGCCAAAAGTATTTGTCAAACCAAACAGCGTTTGTAGTCCAACGGTTAGGATAATTGCCTTCCAAGCAATAGACCCGGGTTCGACTCCCGGCAAACGCATATTTTTTTTTTTTTTTTTTTTTGAGTTTTTTCTGATTATAAATAACATTTTCGTTTTAAAAACTCCCTGTAAAAAAATATTAATCCAAAAATCTGCAGTCTCTCTCTCTCTCATCTGTTGTAAAAAAACGTCAACTTGAACGCAGAATACATAGAAAAAGCGACGAATTTTCCGAAACAGATTAGGGTTTTGTGCATGTGAGCTGTAGTACTGGAAGGGAGAAGGTGAAAATGCATAAAATCCATGTATTGGATCACTCCCTTATCTCTTAAATTTTGGAATTTTTTATTACCAGACTAAGATGAAGATGTTGCTAAGCTCAAATTGCATTCCGTCTCTTCCCCTTTCAACTTCAAGCCCTAGATTTAGGTCTTCGAAATTCACCCCTGTATCAGTTTTCCCTCTCACTCGTAGCATTCGGGTCCCGGAAACTCATCGCAGTTTCTCAACTACTAAGGTAAAAATAAAACAAATTCAACCTTTACCTTCTCATGTATCAAAGTTACATTATTTTTTTATTTTTATTTTTTGTGTGTTATAGGGAGTGAATTATGAAAGTCATTTAGATGTGTACTGGGTTATGTTTATGTTGGCGCATTATTAGCCATAAAACTCCAGTAAATATATATTTCTTCATTCATTGATTTATTTTGTAATTATTTGATGCGAATTGATTAACTGATGAAGAAATTTCAAATATTGTTCTTCTTTACGGCAACTATCTTCGTGAATGACTACCTTTTTTGGAGGAGTTGGGGCTTTTGTAGATTAAAATTGATTATATTTACTTGTCAAAAGAAATACTTTAGATTGGCTGAGTTTTTTAGCTCATCAGGCAGTCTCTCTAATGAGTAATCAAACTTATATTTACATGCATTTGCATTTGCCTTTGTTAATGTATGGAGATATAGAATAGAATAATTAAAGACATTGAGATGCTTCAAAATGTTCAATTTTGAATTTTCGCCGATGAACTAGAGTGGCAGCTATCGCGTTAATTGATGATGTTAATAGTGACAATGATGTGATATAGTTGAAGTTGATACAATAATATAAAAACCTTGAATGTATTCTGATGTAGAACCGAGAACGTACCAAGGGAAATTATGCAAGTGTATTCAATAATGCAAATTTATTTGTAAATGAAAACCTAAGTCCCTTTATATAGAAAAAGGGGTCTGTCAATCTAAAATGACTTGTAAAAGATAAATATCAAGCTCCTAATTATTAAACAAAACTTGTAACACATTAAACTACTAAAACCGACATTAACTCAAGCTCTATCTTCTTGTCCTTCGCCTTGAGTGGATTTGTAGTTGATTCCATGTTGCATCATATTCATTCTATGGTTTGCTAAACATTACTTTGTTCACTACGAGTATAATTTTTATCACTACAAAGTGCTTTATGCTTTTAATTTTATCATCTTTTCTTCAAATGAAATTTAAATATTTACTTTATTATAAATATAAAAAATATATTTTTCAAAATGCCTCTTTAGGAATCTATGTCCTACTTTTTAGGGATGTCGTGTCAGGTTTTCTATTTTCATTGTGTTCTATCTAGATATTAGCCATATAAATCCCAATTATTCATATCTTAATGTCTGTGTATATGGAGGTCTCTTTCCTGTTTTTACATTTGTTTTTTAAATTAGCCAGTTAGTTTAGGCATTAACTGGTTAACTTTAGTTGTTTGTTTTTTGTTGTTACAGTAACAAAAATATGGCTTGAATATGCTTCTTTTTTTCAAACCATCATCCATGAAAATCCAATGTTTTCTCCTAATCTTTATTGATGTAAATATTGTCTTGAATTATGCTCTTTTCTATATACCAGTGACTTCTTTGTAATCATAGAGTAATGATACTTTCTTTATGCTTGTTATATTATGTGTGTACTTGTAGGCAAGTATTTATATATTTGGATGTGTGTCATTTTGAAAGCTGTATACGAGTTTAGTTTCATTCCTTTCATATTGTAGAAGAGGAAAATCTTGTGCTTTAGGCATGAAGAATTTTCATCAGGCACCCCAAATCCCGAGTCTATTGGGGAGGTTCTTCATGAGGAGTTGGAGAAGGTGGAAGTTGATAAACCAAATGTTGACAAAAGAAATTGGGTTTCAACTCTTGGTGAGGTAATAATGCCATTTCTTTTATTTGGTGTTTTTGATGTTTGTTATTTGCTTTTCGTAGCTGATTGATAAAACAGTAGACACATCATGAACTTCTCATGTAAATAGTGGCCTGGTTGTACCTCCGCCTGATCACCTGGAAAATTCTGATGGCCCTTTCTCATTTCTTGTATAATGGTAAAACATGAGTTGATATATTATAAATTAGATAATCCAAATATTTTTCTTTACTAATGGGATTTGGTTAAGGAAATTTGCTCTAGTGAAAGTCGGTTCTTGTAAGCATAGAATATATGTATGATGCACTGATTCTGGATCACTAAGGGTTTGTTTGGTGTAGGTTTCAGTTGCAAAATAAGGCTAATTCCTAAAAGAATATATCTTAGAATTTGAAATTTCAAAATGGATTTGTCAGTTTTTAATATGATTCTTTGGCCTCTTCTTTGACAAAAGTTTGGCTTCTTAGTGTGCAACTCTCTCTATGTAGTATTTTTTTATTTAAAAATAATAGAATAAAAGCATTCTTTGCCAAGGAATTATGTAAATTTAAGTAACTACTCATATTTGAATTGGCTTCATCAGCTCCTTCTCTGAGAAGCTCTGGTACAGATTCTTTTAAAGGTCCTTCCTTGAAAACATGAGCAAAGCACACAAGACTTTCTAGCAGTGATTTAACTTGAGAAGCACTTCTTGAGCTCTTTACATACCCAAGCCAATTTAGAGACTGTGGCAATGTACATACAATGCAAATGTCCCTTTTCCAAGTCACTGAGTAGAGTACGAAAGGGGAGATGATCTTAATATCCTGCCACATTTATTACTGGTTTTAACCAATAAATTGTTCTCTTTGTTTTCATATTAGAATGTGTGTGAGAGAGAGAGAGAGAGAGAGAGGGAGGGAGGGAGGGAGCCTAACAATATGGGTGGAATGTTTGATCATCACTCACAAAGTTATGTTGTATCATAGAATTGTTAGAGCATTTCGTGAGTAACTGATGGGATCCCTATTACATCTTTGTCAGATTGCAGGTGAAATGTTTAGATTGATTGGGAAACCATGGACTGTGCCATGGACTGCAGAGACCATCCTACAGGTAAGGGTACTCCTCCCTCTTACGATGACATAAACTGAAGTGTCAACTAAATTAGGGTAAACAATAATGTTTTTGTTGCTTTGAGGGTTTAAATGAGTAATTGGGTAGGTAAAAGAGTCTTAAATGAAGTGTTATACTGTCATGGTATAAGGTGGAAATTTCCCATTTTTAGAGCTGTTATATTATGTAGAAAATCTGAAGGAAGAGAAACATTTTGAAGTTGAGGGGGTAATATTTTATTTTGGCCTAGTACATACATAGATGTCAAGTTTTGAAGCCCTTGACGTCAGCTGACCAATAGACATGTAGATATTGTATCTTTGGAACTTTTCCTTTTGTAAATTTACTGAACATTTCATTGTGAAGCTTTCGTTAGTTTCTATAGTATTTTGGTGCAATAGAGAAACCCGTATCTTGTCTAATTTGCTAATATAATATTATTTTTTTCCCCTTTTTCCTAAGTAAATAAGATAATAAAAATAATGACAATAATATTTTTTTTCATGTTTTGAAAAATTGTGGTGACGCAGGTTACACTTCTTTGGATCGTATCATTCTGGTTTGTGGGTTCTTGGATGATCCCATTTGGAGCTCACATCATTGGCTTCAGCAAGGAATCACTAACTTACAGAGGGCAGGCATTGTTCAGCCTTCTGACAGATGTAACTGAAGGTCTTTCTGGAATTTTAATTCTTTATCGGTGTTTGTCTCGGTTCTGTCCCCTTCCATCTGATTGGTTCAGATTTAGCCTTAGAGGGAACTGGCTTTTTGATGTTTTTCTTGGATGCTTGATGTTTCCATTGGTCAATCGTCTCTCACAATTCAACCTAGATCTTCTTCCTGTTTTGCCTTCGACTCCTGTCACATTCTCAAGTGTAGAGCAATCAATAGTGGCTCGAGATCCAATTGCAATGGCACTTTATGCACTGGTACTTGTTGTTTGTGCTCCTGTGTGGGAGGAAATCGTCTTCCGAGGTTTCCTTCTTCCTTCTTTGACTAAATACATGCCTGTGTGGTGCTCGATATTGGTGAGTTCAGTAGGCTTTGCTTTGGTGCACTTTAATGTACAGAGGATGTTACCACTTATTTTTCTAGGGGTTGTGATGGGTGTAACTTATGCAAGATCGAGGAATCTATTACCATCCATTCTCTTGCATAGCCTGTGGAATGGCTTTGTATTCTTAGATTTGATGAAATAAATCTCATTTCTTATTTCTCATACAAATCCAAGCCGAGTTGTCCCTTTCAACAAAAACCTATCTCTGATAGCCTAATCCGGATGAGTCATTCAACCATACGCTCAGAGACGTAGTTGTGAAGTCGGTTGATCCGAGCATTCTGATCGACTGGAAGTAACTCGGCCCCATAAAAATAGAAAGCAGTCCTCAACAATTACTCCTTGGTTCGGCCGAAGGGATTATAAGCAAGATAAATTTTTACATGGACTGCATTGTGGCTGGATGGGAAGTTTCACACACCAAAGTTGTGATATTTTTTATGTTGTATAATGAGAAAAACACTAATATTTTTCTGATACTAGTTTGTAAATTGGTCAAGTCTTCAATGATTTGTACTCAGCCATGTTTTCAGATTTTTAATGAATTTATTTTTGAATAGTTTTAGTCCTACCAATAGAACCTTAGAAATAACATTTGGGCTTGTATTGGGAAACGGGGATGGCATTGCCAATGTCTACTATACTGCTTATACTGGATTAGCTGTGTACTCTTTAGCACTGAGGAATACTAACCAAGAAGATTATTTTATTCTTTTGTTGTAATGTTTAGTTCTGTGTAAATATATCGCGTAAAGTAGTTTAGGCAATGGGCATAACCTATCATAATCGTGTCAAACGAATCTAAGAAAAAATTTAGAATTCGAAAATAGAAAAAGAAGAAAAAAAATGCTAGCAACTTGTGAGTCCAAAGATTTGAGTAAAAAACAAAAGAATTATCATACCATATATGTCAGAAGTGGGATTTGAACCCACGCCCTCTCACGAGGACCAGAACTTGAGTCTGGCGCCTTAGACCACTCGGCCATCCTGACTGTGTATCCACAACTGCAAAATTAACATAAATAAAGACATTATTAGTATAATTTTGCTCCCTGATTATTGCAGCCACTGTCCCAGACCTTTCTTTTTTTTTTTTCGCAAACTTTATCCAAACCTTTAATTTGTGTCACACCAATCTCAAACCTTTGAAATAGTCACACCAAATGGACAAAATACTGGAAACCATTAGTTCATCCGTTAGTT
>CAIGRQ010237705.1:0-11679 GCA_903798375.1 Fraxinus sp. D2006-0159 | reverse complement strand
AATTACTGTTAATGACTAAACAAACAACAATTTTCTCTCAAGATTCTGGACACTAGAGAATATATTTTATTGTTCTGAGGGTAGACTTCACTACAAACTTACTGTAAAGATGTTAAGAACTGACCACAACATTCACCTGGCAGGTTAAACAAGCGACTGACTACACTAAAGGTTTAAGCTACTGAAGTCACATTATCAAAGAATACCTATGATTCAGGAACTACATGATATGCTCAAGGTAGAGGCCGTCTGCATTGGAGGTCTATATGAAAATTGCAAGTATACCTGACTAGAGGCCACCGGACCGTCATCAAAAAGTCTGCCATATGCTCTCAAACCATAAAAAGATAAATAATCTTGCATTCTGGGCCCAACAAGATCAAAAAGATTATGTAATATTGAATTAGGTCCTCTGCATATTGTTCGATATTGCCAATGCATAATAGCTCTGACAGAGGCAGCACCAGCATCATCCACACCACCCTAATTAAATATAACAGAGTCAATAACATAAAGTACTTTCTGCAATTCCTGAAAGATTACCCAAAAAAGAAGTGTCAGTACCTGGAAGCCCGGTAAAAGAGGTATCACAATGATAACCCGGAAGCTCTTCTTCTCATTGTGGGCTCGCACAATACGTCTATATAATGCATCTAAAACACGATTACGTATGATTTCATCTCCTTCTAGACCTGAGATGAAGAATTGATTCTGGAAAAAAATTGCACATTAAATATATATCAGGAGAAATAATCCTTCCCACTTTTAGAGCCTAAAAGAATCCAACAAAGAAGGAAAACAAATTTAAACAATAATTATGCAAATTGTTGGCAAATCAGTTTAAGAAGATACTCAACGACCTTAATTAAAAGATTTCAGTTGTCACCATCAGGATTATCTCGTTAGTCCAATTTATAATTTCTTTTTATTTGCCTTTTCATGCTTCCTTCCTCTACCAAATAGTATTCACTATGTATCTCCAAGTTCCAATATGACAACTTGCCATTAACCTGTAGAATTAGCCATCTTATCACGTTCTCTTTGGAATCTGTCTTATGAATTCATTCAAACAAATGATTTTTCCTTGATCACAGGCCACAAGAAGCATTTTTATATTTACTTTCCAGTCTAGGTATCAGAGGAAAGTGAGCAGGTATATTCAATTCAATCAGTAGAACTATAATTTATCAGTTCTACAATACCAGACTTACCGGGTACATTGTTTGATAAACTGTTAGGTTATGCATGACGAGAATTTATGTTTTGCTTAGATATAAGAATGTGGTGCACTTATAACTTGCGGTTGCATAATAAGATAAATGGTCAAAGATGCCAGGATGCACATTATGAGTCAGCCACTTCATTACAAATAGGACTGCTTCAGGGTTTTTGCTGTTTCTTATGCTATGCGTTTGAATCTATCAGCAGGAGTCTTCTGAAATTCCACGGTGTTTGTGTGCTTGATAATTGTGTACTTGCATTTTTATAAAATGTGAAATATAGTTCTGTGCACACATTATAAGATATTGGACATACTCGCTACATTGCTTCCAACATAAATGTACAATCTTATGGACAAAAAGTAATATCACTGAAATTAGAACTTGGGAAAAAATATTTATTACAGACCTCGATATAAACATAATGTTCAGCCTTTTCAATCAGTGAACAATAAGCAATGTGTATACTTTCTTCAATTTGGCTTGTTCCTGCCGACCACTGACTCACACTCCTTATAACCTGAGAATCATACAAAGGTCATAAGAACAAGATATTTTGCAAACTAAACACATAAATAAATTATCTGAAGCACCTATGCAAAAGCTGTCAAGCAGCAAATCAAAATAGTGCTAGACAGACTAGGTAAATGCACAGACCTGAATAGTTTGTAAATTTCTTGTGCCAAACATTTCTTTCTTAAGCGCACATATAAAAGACGTGAACATTATTTTTTTTTCAAATTCTTCAGTACAGTTGTAAGCAAATAAGTAGTCAAAGATCATGTCCACAGACGAAAATAAAATATGGCAAAAGCATAAAATTTTACGCTTGGTAAATAATTTAAATGTGACAATTTCACATTTGTAAGCTGGTTAAACAAACTTTATATCCACAATTTAGTAGGACATACAACCTTAATACCACTTATTATCCACACATTCCGCAGGATTCACTGCCTATAAGCACTTAAACCAATAACAAACAAGAACATAATTCTCAGGGTTGTAAATAAAGTAAATGTGACTACAATAGTAAACTTTATCAGAGACTTTAAAGAGAAAAATTTAGCACCTCGTCAAAACAAAGACGATTAGGCGCTGCAAGAAGTAAAGCTCACCTGGCAGCGACATGCAACACGAGGGCCGACCTGTCCAATTTCATCTGGAGAAACAACGTGGTCACCTCGTTCCTGCATTTCCCACCATTCTTTCTCTGAAACTGCTGAGCCAGGCTGTGTTACATGGGACAACTCCCTCTGGAAATCCAAGGTGTCAAATTCATCAACAAAACCTTTCATTGGCATATCCGAAATTAATGGTTCAATTTTGGGTTTGCGGAAAGAGAAAGGGCTTCTGCTGACCCTGATTGGCTGAACATGGAGATCATGTTCAGTATTAAACCCATTCAGATTTGAGTCTCCCATTACAATATCCTGCTCATCTGCCTCTTGAGGAATAAGTAAAGGTACATCCTGAAAGGATGATCGAGAGGAAAAAGAATCGTGTCTTTTCACGTCTTCATGATTTCCATCACTAGTCTTATTCCCAACCTCTAACACTCTGCTTTTTCCCATATAATGGGGTATAACCATGTGGTGTTGAGGCATAAGTAGTGGAATTGCTTGTTCATTGGGAGCTTTATTTCTCTGGAAAATTGAGTAACAATGTGAAATCACATGACAATCGTAGGTTTACAACTCATAATTCCAACAAAGATATCAACCTTTGCATAGTTCCAACGCTGCACAAAGTGCCTGGCTACATCGCGACAAGGCGGTCCCCAAAAGGCACAGTGCACATCATGCCATGGCATCCGCGGATATTTTCTTCGATCTAGTTCATCCTTCATCGTGTCATCCCATGTGTTTGGTTCTGATTCCCTGAAATTTCGTATCATGTGAAGCATTTTGCAATTGTTTAGAAGAAACGCTTTTCAAAATTTGAACTAAAAAATGCAATGAAGCAAATTCCTAGTATAGTCTGACTGTAATATATAAAAATATGACTAATACAACTGACAAATTCACAAAGCACGTGACAGCGTTCATGTCGACAAATGATCGTGATTGCCTCACATGTTACTGTCAGTTACCAAAGGTAGAAAACCGTCTAGAGGTTTATATTTGTTAAATATTTTGCTAATAATTAGAGCAGATCAAATAGGATACTATCAACTAAAAATCAAGATTAGTGACAAGTGATCAGAGAGTAGAGCATTTTCTTAAGCTTGATTCTCAAAAAACAAAAAGTTAGGAGCACACTAAAACGACAAATTCTTGTATCACTATATTCAACAACAAGAAGTAGAACATACCTTGGGTTGTAATAATCCTTGCCAGGCCATATAACAGAAGGATAGTCTCCCACTTTATGATCAGGCGAGTCATAACGGCCAAAGCAAAGATCAAGTCCTCCTATGAAACATATCTGGTGATCAACGATGACAATCTTTTCATGGTGGGACCTGTATACGAGTAGATATGACATCATCATGGACAAACTTCAGTTTGATTAACAAATGATAATGAAAACAAAAACAGAGGAAATACAAGAAATGCCTTCTCATACCACAAGTAGACCCCACTAGAAAAATGATCAGGATAGCGAAGTACTCTGACATTCTCATGAATGTCTAGAAGCTTTCTCTTGCTATAGACGCTGTTAATTTTGAGTGCAAGAGCAAACTCTTTGTACAAAAGAATGTAAATCTGCAAGGATAAGGTAAATATAATCCATAAGATATTCAAGTGACTCAAATATGGTATATAAAAATATTCTTTAACAAAAACAAGAAAATGTATGTATTATATTGGATATCATGGCTAACCAATGAATAATGAATTTTCAGAAAGAAAGAAATGTGCTGATAAGTCTCGCATCAATCCTCTGAAAAGATAGTGCTAACAAATAAAAAACCTTGGTGTTGAGTTGTTCAATAGAGATGATAGTTAAGTCATAAGCTTCCTATGCTAAAGCCGATACTTAGCACATAAAGCAGAGAAAAGAAAGATTCATATGCTAAAGCCACCGCCATATAGTCTAAATTTATTACTCCATACCTAAGTTCTGACCGTAAAGAAACATAATTAAAACAAGTATTAGATTTATGTACAACAGGAAAACATTCAATAATTAATCAGAAAGAGTGACCAAAAGCTAGCTCAAAGACCTTGCTATGTAAATTTGTCAGCCATAGCACTGTATATCGTTTGAAACGTGGTTATTGAAACAAAAATTTCCAAAACGCTACCATAATAAATCTAAACGGTAGCCATTAGTAGGGATGCAAATGGAGCTACTCACGCTTGTGTCATAAAATACTTGAGCCAACTATTCTTTCTCATCTTTTCAGCTGCTGTTTTGATAACCACAACCTACTCTTGGCTACAAGCCTGCAAGCTGTACCTCCTCTCCCTTCATTCTTACATAACCCAGGAGGTAGAGCCATTGCATAATATTGACAAAAACCTACAGGCCATGCGATTTACCTATTCTTTGGATTTATTCACATGAAAGTTTAAGACAACGGGAAATTAAGCTTATTTTACTAGTTCTAGGGATCTCAATCATGTTGGCTCCATTCTTTGAGTTTTCAAGTTCATAGTTCATTTTTTACTAGTAAAACTAAAAATCAAGAGCTTAAACGAAGCGGTTACAACTAGCTTACTTAGTTCATGCATGTACTTCCATTCAAGTTCATCGTATTTCTAGTTTGTTTCAAAATCAATGTCTGAACTTAGAAATGTGTCCCAGTCTCCCAAACAGAACACCACAAAACTCTTTTACCCTATATTGTTAGCATATGAACTAAATACATATTGTTTTCATCATGACATTATGTTTTCGACCATACGGAGTATAGCGATTTCTTATTTAGTGTTATCACATGAATCATAAATGAGAGCTCCAGACCCCGTCTTTGGAATTTTGTTTCTAATTCACATAATAAATATATAAATATTATGAATATTTTTTGCCTAATTTTATTTGTTTGAAATAGATACCATATACTGACCACTTAAGTTTCCTTTACACACTTAAAAATCATTTAGCAGTAAAATCATCAAGCAAGTTGCATTATGATAAATGATGATCCATTCACTTAATGAGAATCCAAATGCCACTGTTGCAGCCTTCACCAGAACAACCACCACAGAAGCCACCAATGATGCTGAAAATGGTGATAGTGTATTTTAGAGGGAGAGATCAAACGTGTCTTCGGCTCATTGGAATCTAAGTCCACCTTCCAGATGGTTCTTAAAGAGGGAATGATATATTGCAGTGACAGTCTCTTCAATAAAGAGCATGACCAGTCCCAAAGGAAGTTGTGGCAAATTCATTTTGGAAACAACAGCAAAGACTTAAACTCTTCAGACTATGAATTCAATTTGTGATACACGAGTTGGTGCCTACTTTCACAGCTGTGCATTGGATACTTTACTATTGTTCAAGTTATTTAATGTATCAGCTTGACTCAACTCAATTGCATCCCTAGCGTGTAGAAATTACTAAAAACACAAATATCTGCAATCAAATCGGTATTAAGCCCTTGTTTGAGCTCCATTAATTTCAAAATGCATTTCTCTCTCTTTTTTCAACCAACCATTCTCCAATAAAATACTATTATGCGTAAATCCAAAACTTTTCTTTCTTTTTTAACCACACATTCTTCAAAATATCACTATTACAAAATACATTTTTTCCCCAAAAACTAATTATAATGGAGCTCAAACAGGGGCTAAATGTGTTTGATATGTTCATTCCTCTTAAAATTCATTCCAATTTTACAGACAATCAACATTTTAAAGCAGAAACCCATGCAAGTGTGCCCCTAACCACTCAGATAAGGCATACTACAATAGGAACTAATAGAGAATTTACATGAATTAAATACCTGAACACCTTGTTTGGCTTTAGCTTCCAGTAAAGAATCAAGACGAGAGGATGCATGAGCATGAAATGGACGACGTAAATACAGTTCTGGGCACAGCCACCATCCACACATGAATATCTGCATGAGATACTAGTCATCATCCACGTGCTTGATAAAATATCAAAAAAAAAAAAAACTGATGATATGCAGCTTCAAGATAAGTACCTCAGATTTTGCTGCTTCAATTGCCAAAGCTATAGCTTCAAATGCAGCACAACCATCAACAAACCACTGAGCTTGACTACCATCTTCGGTCAAACCCCGTGGAGGAGCAAAAGACCCGAAACGGTGAGGGTGACACCAACCCTCTGGTGGCCGAAGACCAGCATCATTGATTGCAGCAACCCAGTCTTTAACTTTTGCATTGCTTTTGGTTCTTAGCTTTATGCTTCGAGTACCACAAGTCACCTAGCACAGAGATCTATTAATTTATAGAAAGAGCAAGGGTTTAAAATTAATGATAAAAACCTTATTTGACTTCAGCACATGCCATGAACCAAAAGGTTGTTTCTACCAGAGTACAAATAATGTCACCACCACCACGCACTGGCTGAAAGTGGAAGAAAAACACCAGAACAGAAAAGGTTCTTCACAAAATAAAAGAATTTAAAAGCTACTTACCCTGAAATAATGGCGCAAAGGATTGTGATCCTTCACTTCTTTTGCCAAGGATACTCTGCCCTCTCCATTACCATCTGAGGCCGGCAGAACATCAAAAACAATTATATCCAAAAGATTGGTGTCAAAAGGGTCTTTGAGAAAGGCCAAGAATCCAGGTTTTAATACGGCCCACACCTTCATGTATAACAAGATTATATTAGACTTGAATACTTGTGCTTGTAAGAATCAATTCATATACCATTCTTGGGGCATTAAAATGGTAGGGGAGAGAGCATATCACAGAAGAAATTGTAACTTAGTTTTAAGTGTGGCACAAAGGACTACAGCAATGCACTCGAGCTGAAAGACAAAAAGGCATAGTAGTACATAAAGCTATATCCTCTAGTCTCAAGCTTTTTGTCAGACATACTGACAAAATAGAATACATCCCAGACAGAATCATCATCATTCTAAGTTTATTGAAAACTACAATATTTGGCCAGCTTGTGCTGATGGAAGTTGTCCTTGGCAACATGAGTTGCACAAGTTGACCCAAAAAGATCTATAACGGTTGAGAGTCGTGTGTCATCTTTCTTGCTGCATCACCAAGTGCTTATACAAGTCAATAGCCGAGGCATATTTAGGACATATCAGCAAGATGAGGAAGTAACTTGCATAAAAATTTATGACTTCTATAATTCAATGATATAAATACAGATTTCCAGATCAAGCACTTATCATTATAAAGCTACACGATAGAGTAAATTTTTTATGCATATTCCTGCATGTATATTCATGTGGTCAATCCATTTAAGGAAGAAAATAAGAATTCAAGGTAGCCAAATCAGACTAATTCGAGAGCTGGGTGCCAGACACGCTGATTGTCCAAAGCCGAATTAGTGGTTCAACCTCAAAAGGCTAAAAACTTTAGGTAATCTTAATATGAAACGTTGACAGCCTTACATTTAATGCTCTACTACAAAAGGCCGAAAAGTTAACAGAACCTAAAATATGAACCTTATGATCCACTAGATCTCCAACATACGTAAATAATTACTCGAGTACGCCACTTTCATCACAAAAATGTTTGGTCTGAACTCCCAGTAAACAATGAGACTATTCCAATTCACTGACAAATTGAAGGAAAAATATTATCTACAGAGTCAATAGTAGCCTATGACAAACTGAATCTGCTTTATTTGTGAATGACCTTCATAATCCCTTCCAAATTGTATGTCTGAGCCTGTGCTCATATTATTATTTTTAAAAAAAATTAATTAAAGATAAGATAACCAAAGAGACACCTCACATATCTATCCATGACTGAGTAAGGAAAGCATTCCATTCTTCTCTGTATTTATTCATTGGAGAGACATCAATCAGAAAGAAAAGAAACCAAGGATCTTACATTCGTAGTATCAATACTACTTAAATGATCGCTAAGCATAGAGAATACGCTTACAGATAATTAAAATCCAAGTAGGCCACTTCCGAGCAGATGTGAATAGAAAAGCAATTGTTCTATCCGAATACAAATACAACCTTAATGAAACACGACACATGTACATGAAGCTGACCACATCTGAATGCGTGAAAATTTCAAAGAAAGATCAATGTTACCTTTTGCCAGATATCTCTGCAACAACTGCACCACTGGCATGAACAGCATTTTCTGTCATCATCATCGTGCAGAATTTTTGGTAAATGCTTCACCATAATATACTCTTCCTTTAGCTTAGGACCATATTCTGGCGAAAATGATAACTTCGAAACTTCCAAAAACTTGCAAACCTACAGTTTGCAGTTGTTCACTCTAAAAGTCAGGGGAGGAAAACTTTCCAGCAGTAAATCTTAAGAAACAAAGATTCTGGTGTAAGAAAACTTTCCATTCGTAAATCTCAAGAAACAAAGATTCAGCTTACACCAATATTCACAGAAAATTCCTCGTGAAACTTGTGTTAAAACAAGAAGCTTAATTTAAAGAAAATAGCAAACAGTTACGTACTAATTGTGTTTATAGCAATTCTAATGTACATATATCTATATATCATTTCAAAGACGACAATGGTTACAAATATTTAGAGACTCCCACCATGACATGCAATACATAATTCAAAAACATCTGTTGAAAAAATACTGTACTAAAATAATTACCAAGGCATGTAGAAATCTTCCTATCGTGCACCTATTAGAGACTTCCTACTCAATATTAATATTTACTCAACTATTCTCCTCACTCAGCTTGCATTTAAGCTGCCACCAAAAGACTGTGATAAGAAGGCACTTTACTTAGACCTCAGGAAGGGTAACTAACTCAACTTAAAATACAGTAAGCAAATGTATATCGGCTTTTATCAAGTAGTGAGTCAAGAGAGGGTAGCAAAGAATCTAGACCGATATAAGATAAATTGGTACATGCTAAACATGATAATATTTCCCCCTTCTACTATAGTTAATATTGCCAATACTTTCGTTCCGAACCTATGAAGAGTATATCTTCCGTACTTAGAAAAACTCTTGCTCCAAAACATCTTGAGAGTTACTGAACTGAAAAAAAATGATTTAAAAAAAGGAATGCTGTTTTACATCAATAGATCTTGCAAATACAAATTACCCTCATAATTATATAGCAGCATCAAGAGAAAGGCAACCAATACCTCTCGGGAGTTCACAATATCCATATTACCAAGAAAGTGATTTAAGTATCCCTGCATTGCTACTTTTGCTCGGTCTGACATTGAATGCTGCCTTCCAAGTGCTGGCCGGATAATTGGCAGAGCGGCACTAGACGGAACATCTCTGAACAAAAAACGACCTGTAAGATTAATAACAATTACAACAGGAATCAAACTATTTCACTTTCTTCTATAAGTCACGTGTGACTAAAATGCACCTGTTTCTAGCACTCTCATCATTACGTGTAGGAAGCACCTCGTCATCTTGTTCATCTTCATCTTGCATAACTGTTGCATGTTCTCCTATTCCTAAATTTTGAAGCCATTCTCTAACCTTTGGAAAAAGTTTTCCCATCAGAAGTAAATGAAAGAAGAATGGAGATCATTATTCCAAAAATTAAAAAATATAAATTGACAACAGGGGTAGTTTAAGCCTAGAACTCTGGCTCCTTTCCATACAGAAGATCAGAAATCAGGACATTCAACTGATATCCACTTTAATTTGAATATATAGCACCACAAAATGTTATTACTAGACATCAAAGTAATGATCTCAAGGCTGAAAAGATAAAGTATAAAAACATAACTGATGTAAACCTAAATACCTGCTCTTGCTTCTCTTGCATCTCCTCAAAAAATGCTCGTTTTTTCAGAGTGAAGTGTAAATAAAAGACTTGAGAAGCTTTCTTCACTAACTGCCACTTAAACTATGGAGCAATGGGATGATATTAGTACTTCAGAAAGGAAACTCGAAACAGATAAAATGGAAATATAAACACCTTAAGTACACATTTATGCAGAAAATATATAACATGCTGTTAATATTTGCAGAATAACTCGTACTCAGTCCGTTTGTCAATTTGTTGCAATTTCATTAAAACCAAAAGATAATGAATTGATTGAAATTTTGAAATTTCTTTTTTTCTTCGTCTAAAGAAACAGTTGTTTTCTTCACTGAAGAAAAAGGAAGGCATTAGACTCAACTGATTTTGAATTTAAAATTCCAAATCAAATACATCAATAACAATTAGCTATAATAGTTTAATGAAACTACGAAAAAAAAAAAATCATGAATCTCAAACTGTTAAAAGCTAAAACTCAAAAACTACACAACCAGAAAACTCTTTGGGAATTCCACCAACTTGCACACTTCTATACGTATAAAACTACAAATACTTCCACATTTCCAAATTCCATAAAATAAGCAACCTGAGGACATAAATCTATATAAATAATGCTTGCATTTAGTTCTCTTAATATGCAGCCAAAATAACAAAAACAAAATAAATCTTCTTTTCAAATTTCAATATCTTTTAAGAACTAAGTCAAATGTTTTTTTATTCACCGAACTTATACCTCCGTCCCACTTTACTCACTACATTTTAAAATGCTTCCAAGTGATGACTAAACTTTAACACGTTGCACTCCATCACTCAATTGTCATGTTTCATTAGTCGCTGAACTTTAAAAATGTTTCCAAGTGGTCACTAAAATTTAATAAGCCCCTGTCTGGTGCACATTATTTTCAAAAGAATGCATTTTTTTGGTTGATGTGATGGGGAATATGTGGTGGAAAATGAAGAAAAAGTTATTGATGTAATGGAAAATATTATTTTATTGAAAAATGTGTGGTTGAAAATGAGTAGAAGAATGAGAATGAAAAAAAGAATGTGGATCACGCATGGGCTAAGTTGCACTCTATCTCTTACTCATCATGTTTCACTAGTCATTAAACTTAAACATTCGTCATGTTTTACTTACTGAACTTTAAAATACTACCGACTAATCACCGAACTTCACAATGTTTTCGAGTAAAGTTGATTTTCTATGAGATTTGATCTAGATTGAAAAAATAAAATAAATATCGACTAAATAGTAGGACTCTTTATCTAAGATAGAATATTGATATTAGTCAAGAAAATATAATTTCTCTAGTCGTCAAAAGCTATATTTAAGGATAAAGAATAATGCTAGCTTCAAATTGACATAAATATTCTGTTTGATGCAGAGAGTTCTTTTGAGGAAAATGAGTTTTAAATTAATGATTTTTTTTTTTTAGAATGTGTGGTTAAAATGTAAAGAAAAGTTTAGGGTTTGCGTGTAATATATTTTATTGTGAAAATGTGTAGTTGAAAATAAGTTTTCTAAGCAATTTTTTTTTTTTTTTTTTTGTAGAATGGTAAAGATCACAATCTTTCTTTACATAGAGAAAATAAAATAGAGAAATTATTTCTTTATACACAAATCAAAA
>CAIGRQ010237670.1:0-10313 GCA_903798375.1 Fraxinus sp. D2006-0159 | reverse complement strand
AGTTGACTTGGAAACATAAGTACATAAACCACATACAACCCATGCATTAACGAAGCATAAGAGTTCATGCACAACCTATCATTACACAAACTACCATGCACAAACTACCATTACATTCGTTCAATATTCAACTGGCTGCTTCCCTTTGGCATCAACTTGCGCGATTGTGACGTTCACTGAAATCGAGATTGGAACATTCGGGATATGTCTTCAATTGTTTCATTCTTTGCGGGGTTATTCGAACCGCTTGATTCTTCCTCCTTAACAACCCAATCCCAATATCCACAATTGTTACTACAGTAAATGAATAATTTCCCTTTGTTTTTGCCTTCCTTCTCCACTACAAAACATTTCCTTCCTGGCATTCTAAGACAGTCGTGAACCACCACCAACAATTCTACAAATTGTGAAAAAAGATTACATAATCACTAAAAAAAATCATGATCCATCTTTGAGTTGTGACTAAATAAGCAGCTGATAATGGAGTAACTCATTAGACACATTTCATTGTGTACTAAATGAGCATTTGTTTTCATTTCTGTGTGATTGAAAAACAATCTGGTTATTTCTTGAAATCCTACAGAGTGCACAACACCCATTTAAGCTTAATCCACCCTCATGAAGCATAGATACGCCATTCAAACTTTATTCTTCCACAATGCAGACATTTACATAATCACAAACCGAAAATATAACTTCAAATAAATCTGATTCCACAAGATTTATTAATAATAAACCCCCACAATGCAGAAATTTACTTAATCACAAACCAAAAATATAACTTCAAAAAAAATCTGAATCCACAAGATTTATTAACAATAAACCCCCACATTATGTCAAAATCGTCCCCAGAATAAAAAAAAAAAAACACATTCATACCGACTGCGAAACATTCAAAAATAAAAACTCCCATTAGGAGGTCTCCTAGCTAGCGCAGGGCCCCGTCAACGCCAACCATGGCAACGCCTTCCAGAGAAATCATCTTCATTACGAAAGAGAAAGAAAAAGTTCTAGGAGAAGAGAAAACCTAGTACCTGGCAAGCAAGTTTGAGTTTAGGGGACGGAGATGGCTTCGGATGAGACCGTAAGGTAGGTCGAGCAACACCGACAGCTTCAAGTGGCCGGAGATGGTGCATTCTAATTGGGATTGCGATTTTCGCCTTCGATTTTGGGAAGTTTTGTGAGGTGTGTTAGGGCTTCGAATTTGGAGGTACGGGCGACTGTTCTGATGCGTTGCGTTTTGCATTTTTTCCTTTTTTTTTTGGAAACAGTGACGTGCCACGTCACCCTGTTTTTTAGTCGGTCCACCCTACCCTGGACGAGTAGCGCGATTGAAATATGAAGTACTAGATTGTAGTAAGTCGAGATTTTAACTATTTTTCTTCTTTAGTCCTGTCATGTCGAGTAGATTGTATCAAACATAAGAGTTAGCCTTTTTACCATATAAAGTGTAGTCTCCATCTTAGATGGCAAAAAGAAGCCCGAAAGGCTACTAGAGTTTGCAAGATGACAGAGTGAATCCCAACAATTTTCATAGGGAAGAAAGTGAAAAATAACATAAGAATACCTGCAACTTGAGATACTCTGGACTTTTGTTTTCTCCTTTGAAGAGATCGATATCAAAGACCTCAAATTCAATTTCTCTCTCGATTAGGCCAATAATTACACGCTTACTTAAAAGCATATTCCGCTCCATTAACCTTCACCACCATTGCTGCTAGTTCTTGCCTCTCTTCTTATGCAGTCAAAGAATAGGCCTACTGGATTTATATACAACTATGCTCTAACGAAACCCTGATTCATTTTTGTACATTATTCAATGAAGGATACTTATTACCACCAAAATTACAATTTTTTTTTTGGCTAACATAAAACGATTTTTCTCATGGAAAATAGTTTCTGATTTTTGTTAGGTGAGACTGAATTTAGGACAAATTAAGATTTATATGCAATGCCAATGTCTTGAAATTAAACAACCAGATAGATTACACTTTGCGAAAACAAATAAATGAGCTGCAATCCACAAGGAGGGATTTGAAAAGAAGGGATAACATTAAGCGTCCGTTTCGCCCCCATTATTCCATGTTATAATGAGGAAAATAGTAATTTTTTGAAGAATGTGTGTTTGATAAGAAAAGAGAAAAAAATGAATTATAATTTAATGGAGGCCAAACGAGGATTAAGCTTTTTTTTTCAATAACACATTCTCCATCAATCTACTATTCCAAAATGCATTCTTAAGAAGAAAAAAAATGGGGCTCAATTAGACTCTATTGTGGCTGTAAATAAGCTCTTAATTATAGAGTCCATGGGAAATGGCCATGAAATTTGTTTGTCCTTCATTGGAAATGTTCAATTTGTACACGGAAACGTCTTTTTCTCACAAAGTTGATGGTATTGATTGTTTGAGTGATACGATTTGTAGTCGTTTACTACCATGATTGTCTTAGGTTAGTGATTTGATGTAATAATGTAGTATTTTTTTTTATTGTTTCATACATATATTAACCGTCACATATATACCACGTAAAACGACTAAGGTAGTGAAAGTCAAAAATAGCATTATTCAAAAAATAATGGCCACAAACGAAAGGTCTGATCTATAGTAACCGAGGTCTACGCATAAGTAGCATTCCATCTATAATTGTTCCTTTTATCTTAGATAGATGTTCGTGAAAAAATGATAGGTAATTAGGTATAATTATAAAGAGAGGTGCTAGACGTACAACGTCGGTTGACAACCTCTCACACATAGGGTGGGTGGGGTGATAATTTTTTTGTTTTTTTAAACACAATGGGACCCGCCACTATGAGAGTGTTGTCAACCAACGTTGTGAATCCATGTCGTACAAGTAGAATATTTGAATTATAAACCAGGTTGGACACTTCAAATGGAATAATAAACGGACGCAGTTGATGAAACTCTGGCATGCAGAGAACAAAAAGTAATGCAGTCACAATTGTCCAAATTGGAAAAATCATGGATTTTGTGAGATTTTGAATGATTTTAAAAAATAAAAGCGAATAAAAAAAAACATATGAAAACTTAAAAACGTGATTTTTTTTCTTTATTAATTTACCTAATTTTTGAAATTGAAACCTAAAAATTCCATATTTGTGTAATTAATTCATAATTAAAAATTCTTTCGGTTGGCCCAATGCATATTATATGAGAACAGTACATAACTCCTATATATAGGAACCACATTTCACAACTAAGAAACTCCATACAATATTTTATAAATCAGGTCGTAAATAATAATAATAATATAAAATTAAATTTAATCTACATATTCACCCACCCATCCCACCTCGCAGAAAATTTTACAGAAATTAAAAACTAGAGATTGCACCCCCATCCCATGGAACTACCCTACCCTACGCTATGCTACCCTACCCCCAAAAAATTCCCAAAAATTGAAAACGGGATATTACACCCAACCCCACCCACTCCATCTCCAAAAAAATTTCAAAACACTAACGTGTTATCTATAACTAATTGTGACCAAATTTGTTTCTAATGCGACTAATTGTAACCAAATTTGGCTTTAGTGTGAACGTATATGACCATACCATTCTTAACTATGAAAGTATGTGATCAAGTCACAATAGGTCACAATTAACACACAATTAGTCACAACAAATCGTAATAAATACATATTTAGTCACAAATGGTCACCATAAACAAATCTGCATGCACTACAGACCAACAACATAATCCACCACCACCACCACCTCCAATGAGGGGTGGCAATGCGGATCGGTCCTTACCCACACGAGCTTGGCTCGTGTGAGCTCGTGGCTCGTCTACCATGAGCTTGCCCAAAATGGTTTATATATATATATATATATATGCCTTTTTATAAAAAAAAAAATTTGATTTTGGACGAGTCGGCTCGTGGGCTCAGCCCCACAAGCCGCTAGTCAAAAAACGACCCGACCAGGCTCGGCTCGCTCTACTCGGGCTTGGGCTCGTCTAAAAAGACGAGTCACAGCGGCTCGTGACTCACTTTGACGAGCCGTTCGGCTCGATTGCCACCAATACCTCCAATGCATCACCACTACCACCTTAAACTTAAATTTACGACTATAAATACTACCTTCACTGACATGTGTTATATGTGACTTAATGTAACCAATTTTGTTTTCAGTGTGATTGTCTGTAACCATGTCGCCAAATTTATGACTATATGTAACCAATTCGCACACGATCATATGTAGATCGTGCTGCTCGCAGTTGTAAGCAATGACATGCCACCTTTGAAGCCTCTAAACGCTTGCCAACCACCCCCAAGTTTTCGGTCTCCACCACCAGCATGGCCACCTCAACCTCCTCTACAAAACCCCGATCAACATTCTGGCCTAATAGCGTACCCAAACACACCAAAAATTAGGTCAAAAACCATTGTTTTTGGGTGGCACCACCTTCTCTAGCAATCCCCTACAACCACACCGGTCAACCATACTCATCAAGGGGCATCTATTCATGGTCTTATATTATCAAACAACACATAATCTAAATTTACAAATCTGTTCTTCATACCCAGGCAATGAGCCCGAAGGTCGCGAACCACCTTTTTNCGGTCAACCATACTCATCAAGGGGCATCTATTCATGGTCTTATATTATCAAACAACACATAATCTAAATTTACAAATCTGTTCTTCATACCCAGGCAATGAGCCCGAAGGTCGCGAACCACCTTTTTTGGCATCTCCACACCATGCCACATCTATTACTACCATGGGCTTCCATCAATTTGACAAGAAGATAGAGGGGTGGGTGGATAGAGAGGGAGATGATAAGAGAGAGAATTTCATTAGTAAATGATGTGAGAGAGAGGTTTTATATTTGGAGAGAGAGAATTTTGTGCAAGTTTTCTGCAATGAGAGAGGGAGAGTTTTCTACGAGTGATGGAGGTGGGGTACGGGGTAGGTGGAGTGGGATAAGGGATGACAATTGTAGCATGTAGGTGTATAATATGTATGTGCAAATTATATTTATATATATTATGTATAATTAAGAGGTAATCAGGACTTGATAATTGAAAACAAAACTACTAAAATTTAATTTTTGAAATTGAAACTTTAGATTTAAGGTGTGAATTAATTTTCCCATCTTATAACTTGTACTAGGATAATTTGGGGCCATCGATATCTTTGGTGCATTTGGGCTCCATCATTTTACATTTCCACCGACCATTTATATTTGAATCATACTGAAATGACATAACACTTGACATAATGATCGACATACTATTACATGTTAATATATTATTTGACTGTTTAAAATACAATCATCTTTGTCACTCAATCGCATTCAGCTACACTGCCTTTTGTCAAAGAATCTGGCAAGATTCTTCTATCACAGTGGCATTTTCCTTCATATTTTGAGTAATGATATTTGTACATCATCGTGTACATATTGATGTATATTGTGCTACATGTACATAATAACTTACATAATGATTTATCAACAGATGATATGACGAGATTTAATTGAATCAAAATTTCATCAGTCAAATACTTTTCACTATGTTTTGATACTCATCATTATGTAAAACATTATATAAATAGTTATGTACAAGAAGCATTTTCAAATCAACATAATAAATTTGTACACAATGATGCATAAGTAGCATAACTATTATATTTGTAATATTTATTCTATTATGCAATATTATTAAGAATGTGTTAATATCATATTAACTATCTTCAATTTCAACCATTTAAATTTAAATATCAAAAATCAATTATATCCAAACAAAATTGATCATTAAATATGGAAATACAGTTCCCTTTGCCGTTCATGATAAATTGGTATACCTTCAATTTCAGAAGAAAAATGGGACTAATAACAACTGAAGCAAAAGGCGCATATTTTAAACTACTTTTAAGTTCTGAAGCAGTGACCAAACGCTAAAACATCAAACATAATTACTGAAATTCAGCAGTTGTTGGACTCAAATTACAATGTTAATGGGATACTCTGTATCTTCTAACATCAGATATCTATACCCCTCTTCTATTACCATCAAACCATCTTCAGTGGCTGTGCTAAGGTGTTCACAGGGGCTTATTACAAATTCTACTTCTGTTCTTTCTCCTGAATTTAAGCTCACGCTTTGAAATCCAACCAATTGTTTTAAGGGACTTCGATTACTAGGCCTATCATGCCTTGCAAATAGGAGAACTGGGTGTTTCCCAGCAACTTCCCCCGAGTTCTCGATTCCAACAATGGCCGAGAACTTGGCTTTCTCACATATTTCTGTCCCCATATCGGAAACTGGTAGGGAACGGAGAGAGCTTGAGCTTTCAGTCGTTGGAGAATTTAACAATTGCTTTAAATGGAGTGTGTTTGGAGTAGAAGAGATGAATTCGTACGTGTAGGTTGAGTAGCTGAGCCCATAGCCGAATTCGAACACTTTTTTACCATTGTAAAAGCGATAGGTGCGACCTGGATATCCTGAGGATGGTTCAGGACGCATTCTCATGTCAGTCATTGGTACTCGGGTGAAATCCTTCGGATACCAAGTGACAGGTAATTTTCCTCCTGCATTGCAAAGATTGTGTAAGATGAGTGTTTGACTGTCTCAAAAAAATCACCAACACAGAAAATAAATGAAGCAAAAAATAAAATAGAAGAGTGAACATAAGTTTACATGCCTAGAGAAGGAGAATCAATTCACCGATCAAAGTTTCAAATTACATATATTTTGTCAGAGTTCAGAGCAATGGATGATATGTGTTTCAATCAAGATATCAAAAGATCTTACCTGGATTATGGTCCCCAAATAGGATTTCTGCAAGTGCAATTCCTCCAGCTTCACCTGGATAACCTGCCCACAAGATACTTCCAACTTGTGGATTATATTTTGCAAAAGAAACATCAACAGGACCTCCACAAACCAGCACAAGAATAACTGGCTTCTTTGCAGCCTTGGCAACGGCTGTGACGAGACTCTCTTGCTGACCAGGAAGTGTCAAATAGAGTCGATCACGCTCCTCCATTTCTTGACTTTGATCCAATCCCATGACCAAAACCACATAATCTGCTCCCTTTGCTGTATTAACAGCATCTTCGATTGCAACAGAGGAACAATTCACTGCATTGCATCCCGGGTGGAACTTGGTGTTCTTCACATAGCTCTGGAGCGCTTTGAGAATTTCCACAGATTTGCATGGAGGCCCTTCATAGTTTCCAACAAGTACGTATGCATTATTGCCATTTGGGCCAATTACAGCAAGAGATGTAATTTTGTTCTTTGAAAGAGGAAGAAGCTTCGCAGAGTTCTTTAAGAGGACAATGCCATTTCTTGCAGCTTCAAGGGCTAGGTCCTGGTGTTCTTGTGTACACACTTGATTAGGGCCAATGTTACCAAAAAGTTGATTATTTGGATTTCCATTAAACAATCCGAGCCTCATCCGAACTGCAAAAAGGTTATGAAGGGCTCTGTCTACAGCAGTTTCCAGGAGCTTTTTCTGCTGAACTGCTGATTTAGTGTAGTTTTTCAAGAAGGAGCCACAGTTGACATCCATGCCTGCATACATTCATATGGAATACGCACTCCATTATTCACTTTTCTTTTTTAATTGATCACTCCATTATTTGCTTCGCGATTAGATAATATCATGTAAGTTACAAGTAAAAGTTTTCTGTGAAACGAATTCTGTCTTCCACGGAAATACAAATCAATCAGGATCATACTATTCAGTGCCCAAGCAAAATACACAAGGCTGCATTATTTTCTCTTGGCAAATATTCTGAAGCACTTCATAGTAAAATACACAATGCTGGTGATCGAAGTCGAAACATTAAATCACATACTGGTTATGGATAGGCAATGAACATGGCAAATACATGTAAACAAAATAAAGTTTTGAGGTGTGCATAACAGCATATGCTATCATGTGTACAAATGTTCTAAATTCTTCTAGTTCATTAATTCTGTACAATTTTGTTGAGTTCAGCATATCTAATGTGCACAAGTTATCGTGCATACAAAAGTTATTGATGGTTCTGCAAAGTTTCTTTAAAGAAAAACGAAAAAGAAAAGCCACTTCCTGTCCTAAAGAAAAATCTCTAAGCAACGTTTTATGCTAATTTCACGTAAAATTGAATGTTCTGTACAAAACTATGAAAATTTAATATGTTACAAAGATATCCGACATGTGGTTTCTTTCTCATATGTCGAAATCAAGATGTTTTGAGTGTTGAACATACAAAGCAAGGAATTCATCACGGTTTAAATTTACTTATAAAAGAAGAGATAAGAGTTCTACCAGCTTTGAGTACATCTGCTACTGTCTCTTCAGGTGATTTTGTATATTTATGAACATTGTAAATTACAGCAACAGCATCACAGTCGGAGGTGATGTACCTTATTAATAGTCAGTCACATATTAGAGAAGACTAGAGGCAAACAAGTTCATGCTACCAGAATACCATTGAAGAAAGCAAATGTGAATGTTAAAAGAGAACTGTGCAAGTAGTCACTACAGTCCTGTTCTATGTTGAACACAACATGTGTAATAGAAGAAAACATTGAAATAAAATTTTACAACAATAACCACAAGAAACATCAAATATTCTTGAAGAAAAATAAAACTAGTTAAATAGCTCAACAGAAAAGGGACCGAATTAGAGAAGAAAAAATAAATAAAACACTACTCTAATAGGAACTATTGGATCATTAATCTTGACACAACCAAATGAATAATATATTTTGGTTGATCAGAAAACGTGCCTTGCCTTCTTAGGCATTTAAAGAAATGACGCAATCTCCTTGTCCTAATAGACTTCCGATAATATATCTCCTATTCAGGAAATAAATCAATCTCCGAAAATGGAAAGAAATTAATTTGTTATTAAAATACTAAAAACCTACTCCTAATAGAACTAAACTCCTACTAAAAAGAAACCAATAAAATCTTTGTACAATTTTCCTGCATCACACAATAATAGCATATTTAGGCTCTGATTGCAACTCATGTTATCCTGGAAAAAAACAGAAACCAGTGTTAGGGGGAGTGTTAAAGTCAACAATAGGTCAAACTAATTGATACCAAATCGAATTAATAAAGCCCCAAAACAAGAGAGCCCAATATCCACGAGGATATTCCTCATTGATATATTCAATCCAAGAAATCCATTAACTGATTAGGTGAACATGTTAATGGAGACCCAAATGTTAATAAAGATGAAGGCTGTAACCCAGAAGCCAGGAAAAGGTAAATGCAACCCAAGTACTCATTTGAGTGTCGAATGAGGTTCTTAGTTGCATAATTTCTTATTAAAGAATTGCTTTAGCCATGGGAAACCAATCTCCAAGAGCTGATTTAACTGGGAGATCCAACCATATATGAAGAAAGTCAAGATACAAACAAGTAAAACCTACAAAATACCCTTCAAAAATGCCAAAAGAAGTGATGCAAATTGCCTTACCCATGGAAACCCCATTCTCCACGAGCTGTTTTGGTTAAGAGATTGTAGTCAGCACAATTTGGAACCCCGTTCACACTGTTATAGGCACACATTATCCCACTGGCTCTCCCATCTTTTACACAACTTCTGAAAGGTGGCTGATAAGTATCTGCCAAATCTTGCTTTGTTACCTACACATTGTATCCCCATTAAAGCAGAAGAGAAGCACAACTAATTTGAACTTTGCAGCTTTTGCACAGTTGAGGATTACAGAAATCATATATTAAAATAAAAAAAAACTAAGCTTTATTCTGCATAACTTGGGTGTCATCTAAATGAATTTTTTTCCGTCGCTCCATTAAGTTCATTACAAGATCCAAAGCCGTAGCAACAAATTACAGATATCATAATAATGAGCAATGCACATATACACATGCATACATACAGACATATATTGACAGAATAAATAACAATTTCAATCAAACTAAAGGTATCTATTCAATACATAAATATATTGACAGGGGATATTATTCAATATTCATGGAACAAACAGAATTCTCGTGAACATATAGTAACCTAACCACATATCCCAATAAAGGCCTACACATCTTTTCATATTGAAGAATATATAGACATATTCATGAAGCTTCACATATATCAAAAAGGAATCTTTGAACTGATGTTCAATTTTTACAAGTGCAATAGGTAAAATACTACTATAGTGACTATAGTCAAAGCAGTGATAAAAGTATCAAGAAAAGAATTTGTTCAAACAAGATATATTTTTCAACTTTTTTTATACACTGTTTGACAGCAAAGAAGAAAGAATCACAAAAATAGAATTAGAGATTCTTCATTACAAATATAAAATGAATATAAATTTCAATTAT
>CAIGRQ010237618.1:0-17858 GCA_903798375.1 Fraxinus sp. D2006-0159 | reverse complement strand
AACGTCTTCCCATATCCTCAATAAATATTTTACAGTCGTTACGTTTCCTACAAACAAACATTATATTTTACAGTCGTTACGTTTCCTACAAACAAACATTTGTACAACGTAATACATGGCACTGTTTTCTTGAAAAAATGTGACATGCTCAACTATCAGCCCTGACGGTGAAGCAGCACAATGGCCCATAGGAGCTAACAAATATAGCAGCAAAATTCTGACACGGAAAAATTGAATAACATTGATGCACTTGCAACTTAAAGGGAGAGAGCTCCAAACCTCAATGAGCTTAACATCGATGCGATCCCCGACTTTGAAAACCTGTAAATATGTAGTTATAAGTCGTTACATCACGGTCTTCATAAATTTAATTACAGAACCAGAAATACTTACATCTTCTGCCTTTGCTAGCCAATTTGTGCTCAACTCACTAATATGGCACAGTCCCTGTAGTGCAGTTGAAAGCATGATAAATTAGATATGTTCCTTTTTCCCACCATCTTAAGTAAGACATCATCAAACAGCAGCAATACAGAAAAATTGTCAAAGATCGTTCCAAAGAACAAATTTTAATGGTACAAAGTATAGGGCATAGATGCTTTGACAATTGGGAATATATACCTCTCGGCTAGGAGATATTTCGATAAATACTCCATAAGGAGCAATGGATTTGATCTCGCAATTCCTGAATGTGAAAACACAGTCCGATGTAATTCTAGTTAATCGGTCAATTGAGATCAATTGAAGTACATCAGCAAAGCAAAAGAAATACACAAGTATAAACGATTAGTTTCTGCAATTCACAATAAAGAGAACACCAATGCCTCGAGATTCTTGGCATCAGAAATTCAGCTGATGAAGCTATGCAATAACCAAATCGACCACTCTAACCAATGATTCCTTGTAAAGCAATGCATGTATAAACCAAAAAAGAACAAAAGTCAGAAGAAGACCTATAAATGTCGCCAACAGTTGGAACCATTGTCAGGTTAGTAATAATTGCTTTAGATTTTTCCAAGCTTGATAAATCTTTCGCTGTTATTTTCACCTGCAACAGCCACATGATAGATTACATGATTGCAATAGGAACTGGTAATTGCAAAAAATAGAAGATTAAGTTCTATTCTCAGCCTACAATTCCATCATCTTGAGTTTCAATCGATTCAACGCCAGTCTCTTCAATAATACTCTTCACTTTCTTCCCACCAGAACCAATGATGAGGTTAATTTTATCTGGTTTGACCTATAGTACCAAAAAAGCATTTTTGAGTAAAAAAGGTCGTCCAGTCACCGTATCATCAAATAAAGTGGACATCTAAAGAATGACAAACCTTCATGACATGGATGATAGGAGCATACTTCGAGAGTCTCTTCAAAGGAGGAGGGTAACATTTGGACATATCAGCTAAAAAAGAGAACAGAAAAGTAGGAATTCTAAGAGGGGAGACAATGGGTACTAGTTAAGTGGAAGACCAAATTTTGATGCATATACTGATTACTGAGAAAAATACGTTCATCTACTTATCATTTTTTATTCTCCATTAAAACCATGGCAGACAACTGATAAGCAGAAAACAGTCCATATGGACAGAGATTTAACAGAAATATGGTCCAGATGTGCAAAATTAACTAAGATTAACTATGTCATTCCGCACACTCTTGGTCAACAAGGTCAATATGCCGAAAAAAAACAAAACAAGCATACACTTCATTATCAGAACCACTGGTACAAATATTGTCACAGATGTAAATTGTAATACATCATGAATAATAGCGTAGGTTATTCACAGGCTCTCAGTTAGGAAAAATAATGATACCAAGACACTTTTTACCACCATATATCAAGTGTAAATTGCATCAATTCTTGCAGTGGATCAAATTTTACTTCTAAATATAATAAAATGATGTCAACGGTAAATAAAAAATCTGTAACATATCCCGATGCTGAAGCGCTTTGGAAATGAACATTGCCCCCAAAAGTTTATGAAATAAGCACAGTAAGTGCACTCATTGAATAAATTAGAGAATAGATGTTAAAATCCCAAGTCCAGTAGGAGTTGTATGACAAGTCCCGAGTACTCGGTCATATCTAAAAAATGTAATTGCAAGGATAATTGCCTTCATAAATATTTCAACAATTTCTTTGAACAACGTTACTTATTCTTAGCTGGGGGTGGATCAGGAGGTTCATTCAATTTTATGTTTATTTTCCTAAGGAGAGAGAGGATAGTTATTTCCAGTTTGATTTCTCCCGTGACCTTTCACGCCTATCAGCTCACAAACCCTTACGCATTATGCTTGGTAATGCATGCTTGTAAACTTACCAAGAATACGCTTTCGACCTTCTCTTGCTTGCAGAAGTGCTTGCTTCATAACTGGTAAAGTAATTCCCCCTACCTGCCATGGAAAGAATTAGAGATCATGAAAGTTGTTGAACCAGGCATATTACAATAACAACATCAGCAGAGATATTGCACAAGTCAGAACCACTGCAAGGGAAAACGGAATCATGTCCAAGTACATGCACTTCGAGCCACTCAGATTAGAGAAGCAAACTCTACTAATAAAAGAAGATTCAACCTTTATATCCATCTGGAATGCAGTTATACCATCATCATTTCCAGCAACCTGCAGCATCAAATTATTGACTCAATATGATTCTTTTAGAATATTCTAGTTGTGCACAGAAATTATTTAGTTCTTTGTTATTTTGAACAGAAAAATAAAGAAAAGCGAACACAGACTTTTTAATCAGCCAGAAAGTTAAGTCAAAACGAGTAATGAACACAATAGAACCCACGACATAGTTGCTTCCAAGACCTTAAAATCCATATCTCCTGATGCATCTTCAGACCCTGTTATATCTGACAGAATAAGTGGAGTTCCATCTCCCCCAAATTCCTTTGTGTCCAAAACCATACCCATTGCAATACCGGCAATTGAGCACTTCACTGGTACGCCAGCATCTTGTAATGCTAAGCACCCCCCACACACAGAAGCCATACTGTCACATGGAAATATTATATATAAATAATCTAGAGTTCGTTTACAGGTCACGAATGGTTGACAAAGTATTTATGAGGTGCAAAAACATAAGCAGAGAAACTTGAAAAGGATCTTAGAGCTTTAAGCTTTCTTACCCCTATAACCAGAGAAACTAAGTTCTAGAGTACTAACAGCATGTCAAAAAGAACAGATATATGAATGCCCAGTAACTGATCTGACCCAGTGACAAGTTGTTCACCTTGATGAGCCATTGCTTTCTGTGATGGTACTCTCAACGCGTACAGTATAAGGGAACTCATCTTCAGAAGGCAATATAGGCTCCAGCGCTCTCTCTGCAAGCATTCCGTGACCAATTTCTCTTCTAGATGGTGCTCCTGCACGCCCAACTTCTCCAACACAAGACAGGGGAAATGAGTACTGCATGCACGGCCCCAAAAAAAAAATGTAGAGAAAGTTAAACTTCTTGAAATGATCATGACCTTAATTCTGCAAAGTCAGCAAACTAATCAGACGATAAGACAGAACTGGAATATAGTTAACCATAAAATCATATAAGTAATAAAGCCAAAGAAAATTGATAAAAAAGTAATTAAAAACAATTAACACAATGTGAAGTGGGAAATTCCAAACTCAAAAGGAGTTATTTCAACTATAATTATTTGCATATTTCATGATCCCACCACAATATTTTGCAATAGTTACAATGAAATTTGGCATTTCAAAGAAGAAGGAAATGAAAAGGCTAAAGGTTAAAAAACCAAATAATAAGGTGCAGAACTCAGGCCTGCTATACGTGGTTCTGCAGTTAAATAAAGGTGTGAAACTGGTGGTATACGAAGAGCAGCTATACTTTTAGTTGATGCATTGTAGCAAAAGGCACATTCCTTTACCGTGAAGGATAGAAATTGTTTGAATTTTTGTGTTTATTCAAAGTAAGTATGTATGTATATATTATGCGCAGTATAAGTGCCGATTGCAGGAAGACAGGAGTAGCAAGGAAATGAGAAGGGCGAAATAAATTCTAATAAGATAAATCAATAAAGTTTAAATCTAAATTATAATTAAAGGATTACTAAAAGCAATAGTTGAACCATTAGCATGCAGATGAACTTAAGGATTTGTCACCATAGCCCATTTAAAAAATATCATATGATCACAAAGCTTATAAGCTGGTGGCTGCTGTATTATTTTAATCATCTTTAGTACATCTAAAAAACACAATGCATCTTAACAACAGTCAGCAGAATGAAGTGTTGGGTTATAGTATGCTTTCTGCAGAATTATTTCCCTCTTCCACTATTATAAAATGTCACTTAGATATGCAAATTAGAGTGATTTGGACCAGCTAGAGTCTATAGATATGGCTAAAACATTAGTTATAAAGTGGATGGCATATTCACTAGAAACGAGTAAGTTGGCCAGTTTTACAGGCAACATACATTTAAAGGTTTTAGCTCTGAACGATTATAGTAACAGGAAAAACAAGGTACTCTGACAGAGAAAGAGCATAATTGTCTTGAGATATTTCAGGTTATTAAACATTCTTGAAGATCAAATTCATGCCTGCAACTAATATAGTTTTATCCATATGAAAATGGGAAAGCAACAGTTTCAACAATGAAATCATGTGTACCTACAAAACCCTCACCTGAAGATAGAATCTCTTGAACTCATCCTCATCCACAAGGTTGTCCAATCTCTGTGCCATTTGTTTATCACCGAGTGTCACAACTGCTAACGACTGTAAAATGAGAGAGATGTAGTAGAAAACAAACATAAAAGGATTATAAGCATCAGGTGTGAAGAAGCAACTAACGGCTTGGAGTATAAATTCAAATCAAGTTTCAAACAGAATAATAAGATCAGCACACCTTCATTTCTACTATTTGTGAATGAAAGAATTTTGTTTGTAGCTATCTAAATTCAGTGAAAACTGCTGATGATAAAAATACAAATAAATATACTCATCAACTATCTCACAGCTTAATCTTTTAAATGAGGTTGTTCAACACGGTATCAGAGCACACAAAGCACGTATTCTAGTCCTGTTTCCATCCAACCATGGAAATGTCCATGTAGCAGCCTTTGATGAAAAAATGAATCTGCGTACACCTGATGTGACGCGTTGACATAAAATATTATAAACAAAATTCATCCTCTTTTTAATAAAACTTTTAGTTGAAGCACCTCAACAAAAATAATAGTGATTCTGCTTCTCAACATATAGTTGATTAGTAAGAGTAAGAAAACTTCTAAATTAAATCCCAACATACAGGCAATTTGATGTATGTCAAATATAAACATTAAATCGACTATGAGCAGAAGAGTTTAGAATTGATTTGTTGATTACATCCATGTATTAAATATTTTAATCCAAAACCAGTCACATAAACTTTGCACATGACCAAACATTAAGATACACTTTAAAATCACGTAGATAAGAAAATTTAAAGTACGAAGGACAATATATGTGAAGTGGCGAGATTCAATAATTACCATTTCTAGCAGTTAGGAGGTTTAAAGTGAAAAAGTAAACTCCATATAATTACCCATAAATTAGATTTGTTTTGAGGAAAAAGAGGACTGAAAGATAATATGTTCTATACAGATTAACTAAATTGCTCTGATTTTATCATTGTAAATTATCGTTACATTGTTTTCAAATATCTTTTAGAACTACTATCATAATAATCATGTGCCTGTTAATAAAAAAGTTGAGAGAGAAATATGTGACTTGGCTACAAGAGAATGGGAAGATAAAACTAAGACATATCCATGATTTTCCCTTAAGAGGCTATCAAAATTACATTTCAGACAAAAAAATAAAAATAAAAATAACAAAATACCCAGAGACAGATGACTGCATTTAAGGGCATACACAACATAGTTCAGAACATTACCGAAAATCACAGGATGACATGCAAATTGAGTAATTTAGGAAGTCTTAGCAATGAACATATGTCACCAGACCTGTGTTTCACCACGTGTAAAAAGAGCACTCCCATGTGCTCGAGGAAGTAATCCACAGCGTGAATTAATTGGCCGTAATTCCTCGGAAGTTCTGCCATCACTTCTTTTTCCTCCCTGCATAAAGGGGAATAACACAGAAGAACTAAGCTAAATAACAAAATGAAATCATATCAACAATAGCCTAGCTGCTGTAGCAGGCACGGTTTCAACTCTTTTATCCCAGAAATAACAACTCCAAAAACCATGATTCTCCATGGTGGTGACTGGTGAGGGTAACACCTCATGGGAAAAATAATATAAAGGGTTTAACGATAAACAATTTTTTATTTTTGTGTGCATTTTATTTTTTCACATTAGCCCTTGTAGAAAATAAATATATTAGCCACAACTGAAAATTTATAGCCATATTACCACAAAAAAATAAATAAATAGATAAAATAAAAAAATAAGAACTTCATGCATTTACACTGAGACCAATCTAAGCCCATATTTGGTTTGGATTAAAATCCAATTAAAATCTCAAGTTAAAGTCAACAATTAATTTTAAGCACACTCCATGGGACCCACAACCTTTCAACCACACATGTTATCAACTTTTATCAAAATGGACTATAAAACTAATTTTAATCTCTACCAAACAGGGGCTAAAATGAAAAACACCAGCATAAAGAACATTGACAGTTTCCAACGTAGAAAATAATCGGTTCATCACAAAAATCCAGAGTTCAAATAATGAATATTCAAGTACAACTTAAATACTAGGTATTGGTACATAATAGAAGACTTTAAGCATCCAAATCACCTTAATTGCCATCCCTTTCGAAAAAAATATAATACTCGTTATATGTTATGATTACAGTAAAAAACCATGAAATTTCTAAAGACAACTAACACTTAGATACAATGGAATAAGGAGGGGAGGAGTATCATTTATAGCACATTTCAGAATAACGAATGACTTGAATCCTCAATAAAAATTACTTTACGGTGTCATTCATTCATTTGTTTGTAATTTCACTTTAAAGAAATATTACCTCCACAATGCGTTTACGCAGAAATTTCGATGAAACTTCTTTGTATACCAGCTTCACATCTACCTCAGAAAAAAGCTAGATAGAAAATAATAGGACCATAAGTAAATAAACATGATACCACCCATAATGATGAAAATATATAATTAAAATTGTTGCACTTAAACCAATAAAATTAATGATGCTATTGAACTATGAACCCGTGAGTATCTATGCTAAATTTTAATGCATAATTACTTATATATAGATCCAGCTCCTGACCTATGGATCGGCAAAATTTGTAAAATTATAAACTCGAAATTGAGCAATACAGAAACCTTTTGGCATCAAATACTGAAAAAAATCAAAATGAACCAAAAATAAAGTATCCAGGCAAAGAAACGGTCTATGATATGACTAGCAAATTACAATAACATTAATAAGAAATACAAATATTCATTTAAACACATACATAATCATATGCAGAAAAAAACATTTTGGGCTTTCTCTTATGTCAAGAAAATTACCAAGGGAATGGGTTTCCTTGGAACTGGCTTGATGTGAACATCACCTTCATCAACTTCGCCATCCACAACCACCTCCTCATCCTCCTCTTCGTCCTCAACTAAATCGGTTACAGTGTCAGTAGGTGCAATAGCTTCTATCTTGCTAACAAAACCCTTTTCTGTTAGGATATTTAACACTTTGGCTTCTAATGATGATAAGGCCTTTCTTCTTGGAATTTTGTTCTTAATTTGTAGAGCTTCAACTAATTCATCTCCTGCAATCTCCTGGATATTATATTTCATGTTATATCTTAAGAATAGAAGATATAAGCATAACAGATGAAGGATGAACATTCAATCCTTTAAAACATTTATGAGAGCTTTCACGAACGCCAAAAATTTTAAATGGTTGAGGATTAATTGTGGCATTAAATATGAAACTAATTAATATGAACGAAATAGCAGTTCAAGACATTAAAAATTACTGATTGTTTAATCCGAATCCGTCCCCAAATTTTTTTCAAAAAATTCTCCAAAATGTGGACTCTGAAATGAGTTGAAAACCAATTAATAACCCATTATAATAAAAAAGGTCATATTGCACCCATGAGAAGAATGCTTCAAAGGATGCTTAATGAATATTACAACACAATTTAGTTCATGCATAAAGCCATATGATACAGACAATACCCCATCAAAAAGCAGTGTGTTTTACAGGGTCTAACTTTTCTACTGCAACTTATGTCAGAAAGAAAAATAGGTTTAGATCTGCTGACTTTGCAAACAGCACAGAGACTTTTTTGAGTAACCAATTTACTAACATCAGAAAGGTATCGAGCGAGTCGATTGTTCCTTTTTAATGGAGCATTTATAAAAGGTATGTACTATGTAGTCTATGTAACCTCTTATGTCATGGTGGCCCTACCCAAGTCCAGAGCTACTCTATCATGATAAGGTGGGTGCTTTTGTATTTTGCCTTTGCTTTTTCCCTCTGCAAAATTATCATCCACATGCACAATTCAGGTTTTAACCTAAAACCAACCCACATTACTAGACTTCATTCCCTTGCACTAAAATCCGTAAATTTTATTGAACGCCCTTTATTCTATACTGTTCTGCCTTTTAACTACCATTCCTTTCAGATCACTAGTATCCATTCTGCATTCTCTCTTATTTTAGGACATGAAGCACTACCATTCATTACTTCTGCCAGCGCCGCCATGGATCTCCACAGATGTAGGGTTAACTATCGCTAGATATCGAAAAATCCAGACTTACAGAGGTTAGGGGTAGGTATTATAGGAAATTTCTGGCAGAGATTTATATTATTGAAGGATTAACAATTTCAACTACATTTACTTACCACATCACTAAAAATAAAACTCGTGATAACAATTTCAAATTTGTTACTCAAAAAACCATTTCCAAATGAATGTGCTCTTTGAAAGTTTGTAATTTATCATCCTTTGGTCTTTTTTATCCTCTTTCAGCAATTTGTATCTGTATCAAATTGGCCAAATTGACATTTAACTTTAAGAGAAACGGAAAAATATTTTTAAAATATGTGAAATTAAAAAATTAGGAGCCTGTTTGGTAGAGATTAAAATCGAATTAAAATTGAAAAACTAGCCGTTATCGTTGACTTTTATTAGACGGGTGAACCAATAACGACCATATTTTCAATTTTAATTGTTACCAAACAAGCTCTAGATAGGTTTGTTCAGTACAGTTTGGTTTTAAATTATGAAATTGATTCGTATGTAAGAAAGCCACACAGAACCTCTCATGAATTGGTTAACTTCCAGGGGTTCCTAAGAGAGCATCTCACGATCATTCTAGAATCCCAACCATTTGGTCTAAGTCTACATTATTCTAACAACCTTCTCCAAAGCCATTTTTGTATGGATGTCACGATTTTAAGTAAAGATTACCAACTCCCAACCGTCCTCTACCCTTGCTTCTAGTGACTACAAATCAAGATATCAAATGACATTTTGACCTTCTCTCCCACCCACCCACATCAAAAAACCAAGAGAGTTTGTGAGATAATTTGAATTTGTGCATTTTTATTAAATATAGGGCATATTGCCACCAAAATCAGCAGACTAGATATTTTCCATGGCAAGGCACAGATATAATAAGATGCAAAATTATACTTAAAAACTAGTGAAAGCAACATTAGGGGCATGATGGGAAGAACACAAATTTGTAAAAATATAACTAACAGAAGAAAAAATTGGTAGCAGTATTAAAAAGTGTATATTCATGATAAGTTTGCAAGAGAAGAGATCATTACTTCGACGTGCTTATACAGATCAGGAGGAGGTAACTTAATTGCATCAAGCATTTTTGGCTTCCCACATTTCTTTACTAAAGCGTCCATCTCTTTGCAAATAGCACGAACAGCATCCTGACATTTGTGGAAAGGTAAACTCTTTAGCAGATATCACAATCATTAACAATCCGAACAAATTGTTGAGTTAAGGTTACGAGTTATGACTCGATTATAAAGCTTTGAATTAAGTGAGTATTAGCAATTTGTATTCAGCTTCTTAGCCATGTGCGTACTCCGCTAATGTAATATATACTTCTTCAACTTGAACAACAGTGGCATTGAAAGGTGAATTTACTCCTGAAATTGGCATAAGCCAGGATAGTGAGCAACGCAAGACATCAAGTTGAAAGGTGAATTTACCCCCAAAAACTGGCATATTCCAGGATTGGGAGCAGCAATGCAAGGTGTTCTCCTCTCAACTTATTATTTTTCTAGGGGTGGTGAAGCAACCACATGTGTACAGATAATATTTATCGCACTGTATCATCAATAGATTGTTGAGCTTCTTGCAAAAAGAAACAGTTGTGGGGTAATAAAATGTATTATAAAAATTTGACTTCTTTTTTTCCGCAGGCCCCAAACTATAAACTTGCCCATCCCAAGATCTGTCTACTCTGAATTTCATCACCAGAGGCCACCAGATGTGCTGCCAATAGCTGGTTCAAATCCAGCTTTTCTAATTTGACTCTTTTGCAAAAATGGCAATTTTGACCCAATTTTTCAAGGCTTTGACGTAATTATGAGTGTAAACTCCTTGTAAAATATCCAAACTGTTATTCCTAAAAAAAATTAATTTCTGAAGATTTTTAAGTCCTGTAATACAAGAATATTGTGCTCATTTGCAAAAGAATTCAAGATTTTTTAAGGAGTTTGTAAATAGCATGGATTGATTTTAAAGTGTGATTTTTTCATGTCAATAAATTTCAGAGAATTAACTTTTATGATTGTAAGGTTATTTGCCAGATGCCAGGGAATTTGTGCACGTCATTTATCAAATAAACAACCTGTCCAACTTCCACAGCTTGAAGTAACTTCTCTTCGGGAAGGAAATCGCAGTATCCCTGTAATAATCCAGTTGAAACGAAAAAGTTACTAGAGTCAGTACAAATAAATCAACAAGCACACTAGTTGCTAGAAATCTACAGAAAGATCACATAACAATAGGACTCTGTCATAACAATCACATCTCTCAACTTAGCCACACATACATTAATTGTGTGACATGATCAATCAAGTTTTTACACATTTTGTGCCGTAGAATTGTATGTCATGGTACATTCTAAGATTTAATTAAAGCATAGAAGTCTAGAATAAAGGATAACTATTTCCAAAAGATTTTCTCATATTCAATAGAATGCTATTATGCAAAAACAAATGACTTTACCAATTGTAGATACTTCAAATTTTGGAAATGTGTCAGGGTTTGCATTCTACAACTGTAAAATTTTATGTGCCCGGAACTCTTCATTTTGGATTGAGTACTAGTGTCGACACAACATGAAAAGGATAAGGGTATGGGATCTGTGGCGGATCCTTTATATTGTTATTGGTATTAGATTTAAAATAATTTCTAATTTGTCTCACATTTCTAGACTTGAAATGAACAAAATGACCAGAAACATGATGATTATTTTTAATGCTTTATGATACTTTATGCGGCACTGTGAATGTTGACAGCTCGCTTCCAGAAAATCTGATTAAGCAAATGCAAAAGGGGTTTCTCTAGTAAGTACTAATGTTTAATTGACCAGAAAACTCATGTTATCGAAGAACCACCAAAATCTGTTGGAAGTATAAAAATCAAACAGCTTTCGGTAAAATGGATAAAAGAAAAAAGGACAAGGACTTTTTACCTCAATCATCAATATCGCACTATCTGTGCCTGCTACCAACAAATCCAGTTTCGAGTCTTCTATTTCCTTGGTTGTTGGATTCACAATAAATCTATCACCTATAAGACCAATTCGAACTCCCGCAATAGCTTTAGAATTTGGCACTTCGGAGAGAGCTCTGTTGTATTAAATTTTTTGAAATGAAATGTAAGCGCCTTTACAAGAACAAATTGATTAATGTCATGTAGTTAATCAGTTCAGGGGCAACAAAACAAAGCGCAATAAACTTACACTGCAATTCCAGCTGCAGTAACTGCCAAAGAATCTGGAGGATGTAAACCATCATAACTTAGTACCTGCAAGCACATGATTATACAATGTTTAGAGAAACTTACAAGCACTACGGAGGTAATGCTAGGAAAATGTATGACATAAAATGATAGATAACATAAAAAATACCCAAGACAGTATCTGTGTTTCATGATGGAAGCCCTTAATCATGGTCGGGCGCAGAGGTCTATCTATCAATCTACAAATAAGAACCTGCAAGCAGCAACTACTAATTCAAATGGGAATTCAGGAGAGGTGGGAGAAAGAGATACAATTGACATAATCACCTGGATACAGATAACCAGTATGTACTTTACTTTAATGCCCAAAATAAATTGTGCACGTATTGTACAAAGTTGGAAAAAAAGACTATCACATACGAGTATCGTGAAATAATTCATAGTAGGATTTGAATATCAGTGAATGGCTAACATTATTTCCATTACTTCCATAAATAAGGAGTGACAGTAGTTTGTCACATGAAATAACAAATGATGAATCGAAGTTTACTCTTGACCATGAAAATCTTCTGCAGTCACACGGTCAAAACCTATGATGCACCGACGAGGATACGTGTGTTCGACATGATACGTATCGGATACGCCGACACACGATTTTTAAAAAAAGTACAAACACGACACGTCATCAATATGTTGATTAAATTCTTCATTTATATAGTATAAATTTAGTTTTATACTTGTTATTAATTTTTCTTGTTGAAATTCTCTAAACATGAGTACTTATTTGTTACTTGCTAATAATTTTGAATTAACAATATATAATATTTTTAATATAAAAAGAAAAATGATTACGGTATAGTGTTCGAGAAGTGTCGGTATCGATTCGTGTCCGAAATGTGTCGGACACGGACACGCTACCCTAAGTGAAGTGTCCGTGCTACAGAGATAAAAACTCAAAAAGCAGTGGTAAGTACCTCATGATCCTTTGTCCGCCCTTCTCGTTTGAAAAATCCTCCACTAAGAATTAGAAGGATAATAAACAATAAATTCCCTTCTCAATATACTAGTAAACTATTGAGAAACAATTAAGAGGTACGTACCTGGTTCGACCAGCTGCTGAGAATCGCTCTTGATAATGTACTGAAAGAGGAAAAAAGTCGGAAGGCTCGCTTGGAACATCAGATAAACAAACAGTTGTGTATAGGATCTACAGATAAATGGCAAAACAAATTCATTTAAAGTATGCACATATAGATCCACTTCCACCTTTGTTTTTCTAGAACTGAATTCAGACAAGGTTCACATGACATAACATAAAAGGATATATCATTGAACATGTAAATAAAAAATGAATTTAAAGCAAAAACTCACGGTTTCTCCATCTGTAACCGTAACAGCACCACTAGCTTGTCTTCCCATGTGACCTGTCTCAACTAATATCTGCAAAAATTCAATAACAAATATGTTTATCTGAAGACTCAGTAATACTGATACATGTCTGAGATCTTGATGTTAAAGAATACGTATGAAAAACAACAAAGGGGGAAAAGCAAAGAGGGTTGTATGAATGGACCATATGCTCTCGTGACTGTAATGAGATCCAGATGAACTTGCTGGTGGATTATAAAATTTAATGATTACAAGTCATGCCACTAGAAACTGAAGATTCCTAGTAGTAGTAGATCTTTCCATGTTGATAATATCATTTCTGGCAGTCATAAATGTTGGTTCCGATTTAAATTGATAATACACTTCCTGAGTGTTATGCATTGATTAATAAAATACTTGATTACCTTTCAAAAAAAAAAACGTTGGTTACTGAGTACTCTCTTAGTCTATAGTCTATTGTAGATTTTATAAAAATCCTCTCTGAGAGAATCCTTCTTACATCCTACTATTTGCAATATATTTGTGATCAGCTCACTGTGATGTTGAACGAAGGTGCTTTACTGGTTAAGATCTCTTAGGTATCAAAGTACATACGACAATTGATGACCATTGCGTTGAAAGAAGAAATTTTTTCCTGATATAATCATGATTACTGGATGAGCTAAATAAGGAGATGAAATAGGCGCCCCGAGCAAGGCACTTTAAATGCGTGCATACATAATGGAGGAGTAATCAAAACTACACCACCCTTAAATAAAGCCATAAGTTACATCAACAGAAGCTTCAAATACAACCATCTCAAATAAACAAGCAAATTAAGAAGCGTCTTCAGAAAAGTAAAAAATTGAGTTTCAATACAACTTCAGTTTCAAAATGGAAAATGGCAAAATAGCAATCAGCAATTAGGTTGCACATTGAGCATAGTAGAACACTGTAAGTCATACTCCTGACACAATCTTGGCGTCTGAAATATATTGTTCAACACTAGCACATGGTACACTACTACATGAGCCCAAAAGATTGTACCTTTCTTCATAACCCGAAAAACCTTATAACAAAATCAATACCCACCCGCCATCGACCTCCCCAAGAAATCCACAGGCACATGGTACACTATGCTCAAAGATTGTACCTTTAAAACCCGGAAACCTTATAAGATAACTAAATGATTTAACTAGCTCCATTGTTCTCCCCCTATCTCCCCACCCCCAACCCACAAAAACATAGACAGAAATATTAGTAAAATAAAAAATAAATACTTACATGGCGGTCGCCTACGGGGATTTTAATCGAGTAAGGAGCTGAAGGTTGGGTCAGAGTCTCCTCAGTGTCACTATCAGGCTGCGTTGTCAATGAAGCCCCAATGGCAGGTCGATTCAAGAAGCTTTTCCCACTTTTTATTCTCCTTTTTCTTGCTCTAGAAGTTGTTATTACTCTAGAATTCGGCACAATAAGAACTGATAAATGGGTTTTTCTCGTGGAGGAGAAATAACTAAGAGGCGAAAAATGAGAAACTATTTTGAAATTGCTGGAACTTTGAGTTTTGAATCGAAATGGGCGGGTGTCGAAGCAACCATTTGGGCTTGTGCTTCTCTTCACTGTGTAGTGAGAGCGTGTAGAGAGAGAGGCTCTTATCCACTCTCTCTCAAGAAAAGTGGTCTCTTGAATTTGGTTAATTGTAATTGAGGCGCGAGACGGACACAAGGGCAAAACCTGAAATGAGAAACGTATTCGACTGGTCGACCCGGCTTAGGGTTGATCGAGTCAAAAATTGTACCAATGTTATAAAAGTGGGATCGATTTGGTATTGTCAATTTTACAAGTGAAACTTGAATCAACCTCGAATTTGAACCGCTTAGACGAGAAAAACTTGTCATGCCATTGAAAACCTATCAAAGAAATCAATAGTCTAGGGCCTGTTTGATTGAGCCATTTTTTATGAAAAATGAAAAATATTTTTCATTTCCACCCAAAATGTGTTGTTTTCTCTTCACTGTGTAGTGAGAGTGTGTAGAGAGAGAGGCTCTTATCCACTCTCTCTCAAGAAAAGTGGTCTCTTGAATTTGGTTAATTGTAATTGAGGCGCGAGACGTACACAATGGCAAAACCTGAAATGAGAAACGTATTCGGCTGGTCGACCCGGCTTAGGGTTGATCGAGTCAAAAATTGTACCAATGTTATAAAAGTGGGATCGATTTGGTATTGTCAATTTAAAAAGTGAAACTTGAATCAATCTCGAATTTGAACCGGTTATACGAGAAAAACTTGTCATGCCATTGAAAACCTATCAAAGAAATAGTGGTCTCTTGAATTTGGTTAATTGTAATTGAGGCGTGAGACGAACACAAGGGCAAAACCTAAAATGAGAAACGTATTCGGGTGGTCGACTCGGCTTAGGGTTGATCGAGTCAAAAATTGTACCAATGTTATAAAAGTGGGATCGATTTGGTATTGTCAATTTAACAAGTGAAACACTGAAACTTGAATCAACCTCGAATTTGAGCCGGTTAGATGAGAAAAACTTGTCATGCCATTGAAAACCTATCAAAGAAATCAATAGTCTAGGGTCTGTTTGATTGAGCCATTTTCATGGAAAATGAAAAATATTTTTCATTTCCACCCAAAATGTGTTGTTTNGATGAGAAAAACTTGTCATGCCATTGAAAACCTATCAAAGAAATCAATAGTCTAGGGTCTGTTTGATTGAGCCATTTTCATGGAAAATGAAAAATATTTTTCATTTCCACCCAAAACGTGTTGTTTGATACAAAAAGTTTTCTTGGCATTTGCAATTCTTGGATAGCCTCACACGGTTGCATTTTCAATGATTTTGAGGAAAATAATTTTCCACTAAATAGGTGGGAATTAGTTTTCCAGGTTTCTGTCTTTTGCTTTAAATTTTTTTATTTTTTGGTTTTTGCAATGTAAATTCTATCCACAATTGTGAAAAAAAATTCTTTTTAATGGACAATTTTCATGAAAAATAAAACCAAAAGAACATCAAAAGATTCAAAATTTCAACATTTTTCAAATGTCAATCAAACACAATTGATTACAATTCTCAGTAAAATAATTTCTATGTAATTCAATTTCCTAGAATTCATTTTTTTTCCACTCATTTTTCACTTTTACAATCAAACGGGCCCTAATTGATTTTAAAAAATTCGCCGAAAACCTATCAAAGAAATCGATAGTCTTATTGATTTTAAAAAGTTCGCCGAATTGGTATTTGGCCAACTTTATAGGATTAAATTTTCTTTTAAAAAATTTCACTAAAAAAACTTTATGCCTAGCAAACTTCAAATTTTTTTAATATTTTTTTCTATTCTGGATATGAAATTTATTAGTCAGTACCTTAAATCCCAGTTTGATAATATTTTTATTTTTTGAGAAAATAAATTTTTGAATAGTAATTTTTAGATAATATGTGATTATGAATTAAAAAAATATATTGATTTTACTTGAAAAATATTTTATTTTATTGTAAGAAAGAGGATTGAAATTTGAAAATAATTACAAGAAAACGATAAATATTTTAGGACCTTGCTATAAGTACATGGATTCAAATCCCTGTACTTACAGCATAGACACATATTTGGGGGGCAAATTTTTTTTGTTTTCATTATTTTATACATGGGGTCCATCCATGTGAGAGAGAATTCAAAAATCTGATAAAATTCTGGTAACATTTATCTGTACTTGAATCATTTTCCAATATTTTATTACTCAACTAATCTTTTTCATATTTTATAAAAAATAATAGAATTGAGGACATAAGAGGAGGCGGACACACCATTTTCGTCAAAAACTAGGCCACGCTCCTCAAAATCATCGAAAGAAAATCCTCCGTTCCAGTGATTAAACAGCAGCTATCTTGCATTCCGAAATCAAATTCAATTCATTCTTTTTTTCTCCTTCAAGAGAGTTAGAAAAGCAGGAAAAGAAAAAATGAATTTTGCTCTGAAAATCTCACCTTCCTCAATTACTTCATTACCCGTAGCGTTCCCATCTAATTGTAATTCCCATAGAGTTTCATGGATATTCCCCGAACACGTTTACAGAAATCACCCAAATGTCACGGGTTCCCGCCCATTTTCTTCGCCCCGGGTCAGTAATAAATTTTGCATTTTGGTTCCTGCTTATTATCCTTGTTCTTGTTAATTTTAATGGACTTTAGGGTTTGGATTTGTTTAAATGGACATGTAAATTTTGTGTTTGATTTTTTTTCTTTAAATTAGTGCTAGAACCCGTTTTAAGGTTGTTGAATTGAATGAAACAGGTTGAGCTAGTGATTAGTATATCAATGTACATATAATGGAACTCTGAGAAAAAAATGATATAAGATGAATATAGGTTGTTCTGAAAATCCTCAACAAAGAAGTCTACAAGACGATGTTCTCTTCGTTCAAGAAGAGCTTTAGAAGATGTTTATAGTAAAATAAGAAGATTGGTTGCATAGAAATACGAAAATAATCGAGCTTTTATCAAGAATTCTGTCAATTGGCACTAGAGACGTCTTT
>CAIGRQ010237615.1:0-19871 GCA_903798375.1 Fraxinus sp. D2006-0159 | reverse complement strand
TTTCTTTAATTTTTTTTCTCTTGTTTAGGTACTATAACGAGAAATGACTTAATGAGGATCTCACTCGCCTTGCTCCACAGAGAGATGTAGATATTTCAAGAGAAAGAATAAAATGCTTTAAAGGTACTTGTCAAATGAAGAACGTAATATGGTAAATAAGGAGTATGCCAAATTATCAACTGTCAAATGAAGAACGTAATATGGTAAATAAGGAGTATGCCAAATTATCAACTATGGAAGACGACTTTGGTGATTTTGAATCTATCCATGATCGTTACGCTTGGACACAAAGACTTGGTGGTTTGTTTATGGTGCTTGCACACCTATGCTTCGAAGTTGTGCCTTGAAATTATTGGGGCAACCATCTTCTTCATCTTGTTGTGAGCGAAACTGGAGTACTTATTCCGTGTTGCACTCTCTTAAACGGAATAAACGAACTCCAAAATGTGTGGAATATTTAGTTTTCGTCCATAGAAATCTTCATCTCTTGTCAAGGAGGAGTGCACATACTCACAAGGAGAGATAAAAATGTGGGATATCGGTGGAGATGCATTTGATACATTTGAAAATGTTGGTGTGCCTGAAGTCGCTAATTTATCTCGAGACGATCCAGAATTGGAGGCGATAGTATTTGCGAATGAAGANGAGTGCACATACTCACAAGGAGAGTAAAAAATGTGGGATATCGGTGGAGATGCATTTGATACATTTGAAGATGGTGGTGTGCTTGAAGTTGCTATTTTGTCTCTAGACGAATCGGAATTGGAGGCGATAGTATTTGCCGATGATGGAGACGAAGATGTTGAGAGGTTCAAGATGAATGATGTAATTAATTTCATTTTTTACTTTTGAAGTTATGTTATTAAGAAACATGTATGAATTTAATGTCAAGCTTGATTTCTATTTATCATTTAATTATTTAATAAGTATAAAAAATTATTACTTTAGACTATCAAATTAAAATAAACTAGAAAATAAATAAATTTTAATCGACGTGTTGGTCATGTATTGTGTCAAAACTTTTTCAAAAAATCGTGTGTCAACGTGTCCATTCGGTGCTTCTTAGGTGCCTCCAAATAGCATTATTATATTATTTTTGGACATAATCACTTTTTGGCAGATTTTGGTCTCAAATATGCAATTATCATGGGGAAAAGTTGACGAAGATGAAGTCATGAGTAGCGATTCTTTGACTCATACTAAAATTGATTTAAGAGTTGAATACTGGAAGAATCGATGTAAATAGAAAAGGAAAGTGAATGACTCCTGTATATGCACAAAAATATTTTGACAGGAATTCTTCTAACTTCTGTTAACTCGGAACGACGGATGTGTGTATGCACAAGATATCTGGTGTTACGTTATATGAATGTCAACTGCTGTATGTGTAGTGCATGTTTAGTGCACACTACAAGACATACAACACAACGTAGAAAACAAGAATTTTCGGATAAAGATGATTGATCTTCATCAGCAAAGATTTAAAAAAAAACAAAAATGAAAGTTAACACAGGGAAGAAAATTTTAGGATAAATACTGGGAGTTGAACTGAGGACGAATTTCAATATAGAGTCGAGCTAACAAAGCTAGTGTTGGCATTCATCGCCTATAATAGGCTAGTATAGATTTAATGAAGCATAATGGAATTTCAGTTCCAAATAGTATTGTTGATTCTGGAGTTTATGCTGGTGATAAGCATAATGCTGATGTCTTCATATACTCTAGACGCAGGGGAAACATTGTTGGGAAGAATAACAATCCGAAGATCAGAAGCTCGAGAGAGGAAATTTGGCTTTAAAGAATAGTATATAAACAATGAGTACTACCGTTCGTGTTACCCGAAGATAGTAAGAAACAAAGCCTTCAGGTAAGCTAGTCAAAGCTTATGTTTATGATGGCTTGTACACAGTGGAGAAAGTGAAGAAGAAAAAAGAAGAAAAACAAATGAGTGCATGTACAATATATGCAATTTACCACAACAAATATATAAAAAAAAAAAACAAATGTATAGCAGACTTTGCTCCAATAATAATATATTGAATTTTTTACTTCAAATTGTGAAAGGACATTTCTTATATAAGAAAGTTATATAGAGTAGCATGGACCTATCACATGAGTCACACACACCGTGCATGCACGTAGCATGCACATACGCATGTGCACGATACATAATATGTGTATATATTTAATATATTGGTCATAAATTATTTAATATTTGAGATTAAACATTAATTATTTAATTTTAATAAATACGTTAAATAAGAAATGACCTTCCTCTTCTCAGGTTTTTGCTAAATTCTTTCAAAACCTAACATATCAAGAAATGTTTCTAACAATATACATTATTATCAAAATAAGTATCCATCAAACTTTGTTCATTAAAACGTAAACATTGTTGCTTCAAGGACTCCACCATCTCCTTATTCTCTTAGAGCTCTTGGTGTGGCAGTTCTTTGAGAAGCTCTACCTTGAGTGAGGCTTCGACTCACCTGCTTTCATTATTAAAGCATGATGCTTTTGCCTCTTTGAACTTGTTTCATTAACGTCTTCTCATGGACTTCCTTAATTAGGGGACTTGTGGACATTTGTGATGCTCGATGTCCTTTTCTTTCATCAATAGTTATGCACATAATAGCATTATATATGTGAAAGAAAAAACACAAAAATGCAAACAAACCAGTTAAGTAAATAAATGTATGCATTACCTTGGTTGTTCGTTAGTAAAAGTAACAAAGATCTTGTTGACCACGTAATCATGACTTCATCTTCATCCAAATTTCACCCCTGGATTATTTTAATAATTTTGACCGAATCTCCATTACCAAGACTTACGAGCATGTTCAAAGCTTTACATAATTCCATTCTCGTTCTCTGGAATTTGCTGATGTTTCTAATTTGGTTGTTTCTTTTTCTAGAAAGTACTTTTTGCACTAATAAGAGAACCCTAATCATGCAAAAGAAAAAAAATTGTCCATCTATAATTAAAGTGCAAGGTAATGAGAAAAACATTGCTTCTTGGACTCCACCATCTCCATATTCTCTTAGAGCTCTTGGTGCGGTAGTTCCTTGAGAAGCTCAACCTTGAGTGTGAGGCTTTGACTCGCAGCATTTTCCTCTATTACATCGGCTTGATTATCTGCATTCATTATTAAAACATGATGCTTCTGCCTCTTTGAACTTTTTTGATTTACATCTTCTCATGGACTTCCTTAGGGCACCTTGTGGACAATATTTGTGATGCTCGATCCCCTCATCAATAATTAAGCACATAATAACATTATATAAGTGAAAAACAAAAGACACTAAAATGCAAACAAACTAATTAATTAAATAATTGTATGTCTTACCTAATCATGTTGTTCCGAGTATTTTTTGCTTTCTTTCTTTGTACACTGAAAATGTACAGTAATAAACAAACCAAAGTGTGTTTCAATTTATAAAATATGTTTTAGTTTATCTACTTCATTTTCAGTTTCGGGGGGCAAGCCGTGCGGAACTAATGTTCATGTAAAAAGTACATATAGCACCCATAAATGATATACAGATTTATTTTTTTTCCTAAATAACTTCCTTTAATTTTTAATCTTACGCTATCTTTATACTAACCTCATGAAAAGTGATTTTCTTTCACGTGATTTTGTAGCGAGGGAAAAAGTAATAAGATGAGGGTCGTTAATAATTTATGTATTATTTCTTCGAATTATAAAAATTTCTTTTTACCTCATAAACTAAATAATTTTCCAATATATTATGTTAATTTGATAGAATATATAAAAACATATACTATGTATGGTACAAGAGCGTATTTGCATGTTACGTGCAGCCATTGTGTGTTCCATGTGCGAGATGGGTGATTCTTTTCTCCACCTGCTTGCTTAAGCCACCTTTCTCCTGCTCAGGAGTTTGCTGATGTTGCTGATTTGTTGGTTTCTTTTTCTAGAAAGTGCTTTTTGAAACTAATAAGAAAACTCCAATCTTGCGAAAGACAAAACTGTCCACTTATAATTGAAGTGCAAAGATAACTAGAAAACGAAAACATAATTGCTTTTTGGATTTCATCATCTCCTTGTGCCCTTAGAGCTCTTGGTCTGGTAGTTATTTGAGCGGCTCTACCTTGAGTGGGGCTTTGACTCGCTGCATTTTCCCTTATTACATTGGGATGATAAGCTTGATGCTTCTTCCTCTTTGAACTTGTTTCATTTACATCTTCCGATGGACGCCTCTTAGGGAGCCTAGTGGACATTTGTGATGCTCGGAGTCTTGTTCTTTCATCTATGACTATACAAATAATAATTAATTAATTGAGAAAAAACATAAAACTGCAAAAGAACCTGTTAAATAAATAAATGTATACCTTACCTTAGTTGTTCATGAGTGAAAGTAACAACAATGCACTTGACCATGTAAACATGTTGTTCCGTCACTTTTTTGTTCTCTTTCTTTGTACACAGAAAATATTTAGTAATAAACAAACTAAATTGTGCTTTGTTGAAATGAGTATATGCGATGACACTTACCGGATTGAGTGTAGTTACCATATTTGCTCATACTTACCGGATTTACATAAGTTACCGGTTATTAAAGAACTTACCGGATTTACTCACACTTACAGGATTGACTTACTCACCGTATTGAGCACTTGTAAATCCGGTAAGTGCGCTGTTTTGGGACCACAGAATGTTGTAACCATTTTTGATTCCTTTTTACGTGTAATCGCTTTTCTTTTGGCTTGCTCCCCACTCCAAAATCTGTATATATTTTGTACATTGCTCATTGAAATTTATTCATTGAAAACCACTGGTTTATCATCTTCATTGTTCATTTTAAGTTTATCTTCAATTTTAACTTGGTATCAAAGCCACAATGGCTAACACCGAATCAAATGATAATACCCAATCAGCTCAACCCACTTCAAGTAATCTGATACCTTCAATGGTGGGAGGTAATCAACAAGCTTCTTTTGGGATCAATCTTTCTCAAGTTGCTTGAAGTTGGACACGAATAACTTTCTTCTCTGGAAAAACATGGTTATGCCAATCATTAGAGGGCATAACCTTGCAGGTTTCGTTACTGGAGCAAAAATTTGTCCAGCTGATTTTCTAGCTACTCAAACCACTAGTTCTACTGGCACTACTGTAGAAATGATTCGTAACACAAATTATACAAAGTGGATGTCCACCGACCAGCTACTGATGGACTGGTTATACTCCTCAATGATGCCAAAAATAGCCATGAGAGTAATGGGGTCGGCAAGCTCTTGTGAACTCTGGAATGTAGTCCAACAAAGCTTCGGAGTCATGAACAAATTAAGAATAACCTTCCTTGTCAGTGAGCTTCAAAGGACCAGAAAAGGTTCCATGACAATTGATCAATATCTCAACACCATAAAACAGCTTGCAGATAATGTGGAAATTGCTGGAAAAGCCATGGTGATCTTGTTACCCAAGTACTGGCTGGCTTAGATGAGGACTACACTCCTATTGTAGTTCAAATTAATAGTAGAGAATCCATCTCTTGGCATGAACTACAAACAGTTCTTATGACCTATGAAAGTAGACTTGAACATCTGAATGTTGTGAAAAATAGTCTTGCCTCAGTCAGCTTGAACCAATCATCGGTCAATTTTGTGCATAGATCAAGTGTGAATAGAGGTGAAAGGTTCAGTTACAGTGGAAGAAGCTACAACAACAGAGGTGGTAGAAATAAGGGAAGAGAAGTAAAGGGACCATGTCAAATATGTGGAATGAGCATCCATCTTGCTGATAAATGATTTAATCGCTATGATGATAGATACATGGGTTCCAAACTTGAGATGCACTATCAGAATAATTCATCAGGACCAGCAGCCCTTATTGCCTCACCTACCACTGTTGCAGACCCTGCTTGGTTTGCAGACTCTGGAGCAAGTCATCATGTAACTGGTGAGAAAAGAAATCTATTGGAGTCATGTGAGTTTGGTGGTAAGGAGAGTCTCACTGTTGGAAATGGTAATAAGCTTCATATTTCTCACATTGGCACGAATCACTTGATAACACAAAGTAACAATACATTGGCTCTCAAAATGTTCTGTTTGTACCTGAAATCAAGAAAAACTCGATAAGTATCTCACATTTAACTGCTGATAATGATGTATTCATGGAGATTCACTCTGGTTTTTGTGTTGTTAAGGACAAAATGTCGAAGAAGGTACTACTGGAAGGGAAGTTTAAGGATGGACTATATCAACTTCAACCTCCAAGTCAAATTGAAAAGTTCTACTATCAGGAGTCTTTTACCCAAAATAAACCTGCTAAGTCTAGAGTGTCTGAGGTAATCACCAAAAATGAGTCTCAATTAAAACTATGTCATATGAGACTTGGACATCCATCATGTTCTGTAATGTCACAAGTTCTCAACTCATGTAATGAAAAGTTCAATTTTAATGAAATCAGTCATTTCTGTGATGCCTGTCAGCTTGGGAAATCTCATTCCTTGCCTTCCAAACTCTCAAGCCTCAGCTCCACTTGAACTCATTCACACAGATGTATGGGGGCCTGCACCCATTCAATCCACTTCAGGTTTTAGGCATTACATAATCTTCATTGATGATCACACTAGATATACCTGGATCTATCCTATGAAAAGTAAGTCTGAAGCCTTAACTCAATTCACTCAGTTTAAGACAAGTTTGAAAGGAAAATAAAGGACCTTTAGTCTGATTGGGGAGGTGAGTTTAGAGCTTTCACTAACTTAGCCCTACAGTTTGGTATCGAAATGAAAATTTCATGTCATCATACCTCAGCTCAAAACGGTAGAGCTAAAAGAAAACATTGGCATATCACAGAGTCTGGCCTACCTCTTCTACCTCATTCTGGCTTACCTCTACACTATTGGGGGGAAGCTTTTCACGTGGCCACATACCTTATTAACAGACTACCTACACCAATTCTCGACAAAAGATCACCCTATGAAACTCTAAATCGCCGCAAGTTGACTGCAAGTCCCTTAAAGTTTTTGGATGTGCCTGTTTTCCCTGCCTTAGGCCCTATCAAGATCATAAGTTCAGTTTTCATTCCATCAAGTGTGTCTTTCTTGGGTTCACTAACTCACACAAAGGTCACAAGTGTCTTAGTCCTACTGGTAAGATTTATATATCAAGACATGTTGTTTTCATTGAAAATGAGTTTCCTTTCAAATCTGGTTTTCTTGATAGAAAGAGTGATTTGCAAGCTAAAGACACCATTATTCAATATCTAACTTTCAACACCTTCCAAACTCTTGATCTAACACATTCAACTGATATAGTTCCTCCTAATGCTTCTCCAGCATACAGGCCTCTTGGACCTCAGTAACTTGAAATATCTGAAAATGAGACTCAAAGAGTAAATGAAAATGAAATGCAAGGAGATAGTGTAAGTGGAATGTTAAGGAAAGGTCATACTCAAATTGAAACTCAAGAAGAAGTTGCAGATGCTGATGAAGAGCTAACTGCTGAAGTAAACAGTGCGCATAATCAAAATGCAGCAGAAAATACAACAGAGTTGAGTAGGAAGAACATTGAACACCCTATGGTTACCAGAAGCAAGGAAGGTATTTTCAAACCAAAAGTTTACTCAACTTACTGCAAAGAACACAGAACAAGATACAATAATTTTGAACCTAATGATGTGCATGAAGCTTTAGCAAGTAATGACTCGAGAAATGCAATGACCGATGAATATAGTGCCCTCTTGAAGAATAAAACTTGGAAGCTTGTGCCACCACCACTCAATCACAAAGTTATAGAAAACAAATAGGTGTTTAGAGTCAAACGAGATATTGAAGGAAAGGTGATAAAATACAAAGCAAGACTGGTTGCGAATGGTTTCCTTCAGACTTCAGGCATTGATTATCATGACACATTTAGCCCTATAATTAAAGTTTCTACCTTAAGAATTATCCTCACACTTGCAGTTTCAATAGGCTGGAGCATCAGACAGGTAGATATCAAAAATGCCTTTTTAAATGGCAAGTTGAATGAAGAGGTGTACAAGAGGCAACCTGAAGGTTTTGTAAATGAAGCTAATCCCAATTTTGTGTGCAAACTTGAAAATGCTCTCTATGGATTGAAGCAAGCACCTAGGGCATGGTACGACAAGCTCAAGAAAACACTTCTAGAATGAAAGTTCATAAAGTCCAAGGCAGATTGTTCCTTGTTCTTTCACATGAATCAAAGATAGGTAATTTTTGTTCTTGTATATGTTGATGATATAGTGATAACTGGTAACGATTACAAAATGTTGTAAAGCTTCATTGACAATCTGAACAAGTAGTTTGCACTAAAAGATCTAGGTGAACTGCATCAATTCCTGAGTATTGAAGTGAGTAGGGATGAGTCAGGAATGTATCTCACCTAAACTAAATACATAAAGGATTTGTTAAAAAGGCTCAATCTTGAGAATCTCAAGCCTTATGCAACTCCAATGTTTGTTGGCAAATACATATCTAAAGATGAAGGAGAAAAAATGACTGATCCATCTTTGTACAGAAGTGCAATAAGAGGCTTACAATACTTGGCTCATTCAAGACCTGACATAGCATTTTTCGTAAACAAACTCAGCCAACTTCTGTAAAATCCTTCAGACATACCCTGGAAATCTATCAAAAGAGTTTTCAGATATTTAAAAGGAACAACTGAACAAGGTTTATGGATAGAAGTGAAAGAATAAGCATAACAGGTTTTGCTGATGTTGACTGGGCTTCTTGCCCTGATGATAGGAGATCCACAGCTGGTTATGGTATATACTTGGAAGATACCTTGGTTGTTTGGTCTTTTAAGAAGCAACAAGTTGTGGCAAGGTCTAGCACCGAATCTGAATATAGAGATTTGGCTCAAGCTGCTGCAGAAATAAGTTGGATTGAATCTCTACTCAAGGAGATCAGTTTGTGTCCTGCTTCATTACCTATCTTATGGTGTGACAATCTCAGTGCTAGTGCATTGGCTTCTAATCCTATCTATCATGCTCGAACTAAACACATTGCGTTGGATGTTCATTTTATTCGGGACAAGGGTCTTGAAGGAAAGCTAATGATTCAATAAATCCCCTCATCAGATCATATAGCTGATCTATTGATTGAGCCACTAGCTCAAACCAGGTTCTTGACTCTCAAAGACAAGCTTGGAGTAAAAGACCAAACTCCAGCTTGAAGAGGGGTGTTGAAATGTATATATGCGATGACACTTACCGGATTGAGTGTAGTTACCGTATTTGCTCATACTTACCAGATTTACATAAGTTACCGGTTATCAAAGAACTTATCGGATTTACTCACACTTATTGGATTGACTTGCTCACCATATTGAGCACTTGTATATCTTGTAAGTATGCTGTTTTGGGACCACAGACTGTTGTAACCATTTTTTATTCCTTTTCACGTGTAAACGCTTTTCTTTTAGCTTGCTCCCCAGTCCAAAATCTGTATATATTTTGTACATTGCTCATTGAAATTTATTCATTGAAAACCACTGGTTTATCATCTTCATTGTTCATTTTAAGTTTATCTTCAAATTTAACTTGCTTCAACTTATAGAATATGGTTTAGTTTACTTCATTTTTCGTTTCAGTAGGCAAGCCATGTGGAACTAATATTTAGCTAAAAAGAACATATAGTAGCCATAACTGATGTACATATTTATTTTGTGCTAAATAACTTGCTGTAATTTTCAATCTCATACTTTTGTCTATTTTTCACTTCATTAAACCTGATTTTCACTTGATTTTGATAGAAGTGAGCGAAAAAGTAAGAAGATGAGGGTCGTTCAGTATTTTATGTATACAATTTTTTGGTTCGGGGAGCCGGTGCCCCAGCATCGACCCCGAGTGGGTGGCGTTGTGACACCACTATTATGGAGAGAAGAGTTCTCCTAGTTGATTTCTACTGCATTTTTGAGCGCTCTACTTTATCTATAACTTCAAGATTGGGCTCCTATAAATACTTTACAAGGTCTAGGCTCTTCATAGACTCAACTAACAATAAGATCATTATTGTATATATTAAAAACTTGAGAGATTTTTTTAGCTTTGATACTCTAACAAACTTTATTTTCTTTGTATATTGAAATTCTCCTCATTGTCCACATAAATATTGTGTTTGTGTGATTCTTTTTCATATTGCTTATATTATACTCGTACTTATTTGGTCCATTTTACAACAAGTAGTATCAGAATGATCCTAGCATCTTATTTGTTTCTAACAATTTGTATAAGAGCCAAGGTTTTTTTGGCAATTTCTTGGGGAGGTCCAAGTTCGTTATTAAAATGAGGTTTGAACAAGATCATTTGTTTTAGGATAACGACTATGAAATTTGAGATTCCCTTTTTAGATCACAACTATTGATTTTCTTTGGGGCTGATCAAAATGTAAGTAGTTCTTGCTCAATGTTTTGTTTGGGGTGGATAGAATGCCCACAACAATGATTATGGAAAAGAAGGAAAGCAAAGGTTGGATAGCCCTATCACATATACATCTTCGTCTTTCTAAAATCAAATGCTTCAGTATGTGATAAAGGAGAAAAGTGTTGCTGGTTGTGGTTGAAATTGGAACAACTTTGTATGACAAAGAGCTTGACTAGTAAGTAACATTTAAAGCAGCACTTCTATTTTCATCGCTTTATAAAAGGTGGATCTTTGGAAGATCATCTATCGGTGTTCAATGAATCATCATTTGGAGACCATTGAGGTAAAGTACGAAGAAAAGGATTTAGGGTTGATATTGTTATGTTTGTTACCGCCTTCATATGTTACTTTTAGAGATACTATTCTCTATAGCAGGATACTTTCACTATTGATGCGGTGTATGATGCGCTTTATTCCAGGGAGAAAATGAAGTATTTGGTCATCAGATCTGAGGCTCAAGCAGAGGATCATGTTATTTGTGAAAGGAAGACAGGTTGTCATGAGATAAATAATGATTGCTATGGGTGGTGGAACAAGAATATGTTTGCTACTACATATCAGAATGGATAACCAAGAAAATCTGGTGATGCCAGTCTTCCAGAAGAAAACTGTAGTGATAGAGATCTTTTGGTGATTTTTTATGGTAACTCCAAACTTGAAGAGGATTGGATTCTTGATACAACTTCCACTTTCATATGTAATCTAATCGGGATTGATTTGTTTCATATGAAATAGTTACAAGGGGTTCCAGGTTGATAGGAAATCATTGGACTCTTAAACTCGCTTGTGTTTGTAAGGTTATTGAAAATAAGAAGTTCCCAAACTACACCTAGAGGGGGTGAATATGTAATTACGTGAAATTTAAAAAACTTAATAATTAATAAGCAACAAGTCACTATTAATTTTCTCTAGATGATTAATCATACAATTTAATTTTTCCTATGTTGAATTACCGCAATTATGAAAGCAATAAATTAATACAAAATTGATTACGGAGAAACCCCAACTGGTTAAAAGTCCGAGCGCTTTGTCAGTCAACAATCTACTATAAACGATTTATAACTTACAGTCTGCCAGACTAGATGACGACACTTACTTTCTGACCTCCTGATTGTAATTCCAACAGCTCTTTTGGATTTTGTGCTTCTGCACCAATTCCCAGCTGTAATTTTCAAAGCTCTCCTTGATTACGCTCTCCTACAGCAACACTCAGTTTTGTGAAATCGTCTATCTTTTGTGGATTAACGAAGAATGCCACGCTCTTCAACGACTGGAACTCCAGTCACGTTCCCTTGATCTTAAGAACTCTGACAAATATGAAGGAAGCAGTAATTTGATATTTGGATTTAGAATATGATGTTTTTCATCGACAAGAACATGCCACAATACGAATAATGAAGGCTGAAAGCAAATTGATGAAGAGAATATGAGAAATATGTTGCATAATGATCAACCTTAGAAAAATCGTTCTGTGGCGTTTGGTATTTATAGGTTAGGTTTTGGAATTGAATGGGCCAAACAAAAAGCCTTAAAATGCAAATTAATTTTTTTCACATGACACTGTCGTTTGAACGAGAGATGAGCAACACTCGAGAATAGGTTGTCGCTCGAGCGAAGGCGATGCGACAGGCGGGCGACACTGTTTCTATTTCTGATGCTCGAGCGAAACTTTGGCGACAGTCTAGCAAAATTCCTGCGCCGTTTTTCCTTCTTTCCCATTTTCAAACTCTAGACCTAAACTAACACAACTTTCACTAATTTCACATTACTCCTTGACTTTTACAACACATTAATTTAAGTTTTTTTATTCACAAATTTGCCAATTACATTAAATACCTAACATTTATCATCAAGATGTTTGATGAGATGTTCAGGACACTTGGTTTAGTGAGACACATTCTAGGTTTAAATAGAAATATTATCTCCTTGATTACTTTAATTCAAAATGGTATAGTATATTGCTGGAGGTGGATTTTTGAATATTAGCAAAGGTGCCAGGTTATGTTAAAGGGGTGAAGAAAGTCCCGATTATATATTTTGGAAGGTTCAACGTTCACTCATATGGAAGTAACTACAACTCATAGTTTGATAAGTGGTAACTCAGGTGAAGTTTGTTATGATTAAGTTGCTAGTGGTGATTCGAGCAAGTTTGTGAGTTGGTTGGAGCGGGTAGTGAACCGGATGATTCCAGTAGGTTTGGAGCACAAGGTATTTTTGTTGGTAAGCAAGGCTTGAATTTTGTTCACAATTGCTGAGTTTGCCCGAAAGGGGTATGGTGGAAGAGGTGGAGAATGACTCAAACAATGAAGACTTAACTCCTTGCTATGGAATTTGGGTCATGGTAGAGTTTATTATGTTGTGACTCAAATTTAATGTGATTTGGAAGTTTGGTTCATACATGAAGCCTAGATAATTTTGGTTTGGAAGTCTGGACTGACATGAGATCAAATTTCATCAAGGATTGTGAGTTTGATTCCGAAAAGGACTTTGGAACAGATAAAAAAATGTTTTGGAAGAATGGGGATGCCGACATGGCGTCAAAGCGCCCAACTCAGTTTTTGGTTCATGAAGCAGGCTTCCTCGGCACCATCATTAAGGGGAGGAATTCTCATAGTTAATTTCTACCTTGATTTTGTGCTCTACTTCATCTATAACTCCAAGATTAGGCTTCTATAAATACTCCACGAGGTGCAGGCTCTTCTTAGGCTCAATGAACAATAAGATCGTTGTTGTATACATTAAAAACTTAAGAGAATTGTTTAGATTTAGATTGAGAGTATCAAATCTTGTAAAATAAATTTAGTTTATTGGTATATTGAAATTCTCCTCCTTTTTGACATTAATCATGTGTTCTTGTGTGGTTCTTTTTCATATTGCTCATATAATTTTCGTCTTTATTTGGTCCAACTTACAATATTACGTGCAGGCATGGTGTGTTCCATGTGTGAGGTGGGTGCATTTTTTTTTTTTTTTTACAAAAACCTCGAACATTCTCTATAAACTGATAAGTCAATGTATACACTCCATTAATCATCATGTATGTGAACAAGAAATTGAAATCAATATTTGACTTTTACTTGTGTTTATAATTCATTTCTATGTATGTTTTCCAAATGAAGGCTCAAAAACCCACCAACTTTTATAAGTAAAACCCCTGTGCTTCTTAATCAGAAACCAATCACATTTTCAAATCCCTTTTTCCGAAATTCTAGATGGAGAATAGAACAAAAAGGCAATGGAATCAAACGACAAAATGCAGAAACATTAAGCATGTAATAGTAGATCTAGTGATGACTTGGTTTCCGTCCTTGAATGCAGTGTTTTAAGATCCCAATCCATAGAGCTCCACCTGCTTGCTTAAGCCCCTTTCTCTTTCTCATGAATTTGATGATGTTTCTGTTGGTGGTTTCTTTATCTAGATAGTGCTTTTTGATACTAATAACAAAACTCTAATCTTGCGAAAGAAAAAAATGTCCATTTATAATTAATGTGCAAGGTAATGAGAAAAACGTAAACGTAATTGCTTTTTGGACTTCACCATCTCCTTATTCTCTTAGAGCTCTTGCTGTGGTGGTTCTTTGAGGAGCTCTACCCTGAGTAGGGCTTTGACTTGCTGCATTTTCCCCTATTACATTGGGATGAATATTTGCTCTCAATTGAAGTATGATGCTTCTCCCTCTTTGAACTTGTTCCATTTACGTCTTCTGATGGACGCTTCTTAGGGGGCCTTGTGGACATTTGTTATGCAGGAAGCTTTCTTCTTTCATCTCTAATTATGCAAACAATAACATTATATAATTGAAAAAAAAAAACACAAAAATGCAAAAGAACCAGTTTAATGAATTAATGTTTGCCTTACCTTAGTTGATCGTTAGTGGAAGTAACAACAACATTGTTGACCACATAATCATGTTGTTCTGAGTCTTTTTTCTTTCTTCCTTTGTACACAGAAAATGTAAAATAATTAACAAACTAAAGTGTGTTTCAAATTATAGAATAAGTTTCCGTTTAATTGCTTCCATTTTCCATTTCAGTATACAAGCCATGTGGAACTAATAGTTAGCTAAAAGTAACATAGCTGCTATAAATGATATACAGATTATGTTGCTCTATATAACTAGCTTTAATTTTCATTCTTGAAGTATTGTTTATTTTTCAGTACATGATATATGATTTTCTTCACGTGATTTTGAAAGAAGTGAGCGAAAAAGTAAGGAGGAGTACTTTATGCGTTATTTATTCAAAATAAAAGATTTTTCGTTTTACCTCCAACATTAAATAATTCGCCAATATATTACATGACTTTGTTAGAATATATAAACACAAACACTATGTATCGCAAATGCGCGTTTGCAATTTACGGAAAGTATGGTGTTTTCCATATGCGAGGTGGGTGCTTTTTTTATTCAAAAACCTCGAACATTCTCTATAAATTGATAAATCAATATATACACTCCATTAATCACCATGTATGTGCACTAGAAACTGAAATCAATATTTAACCTTGTCTTATATTTATAAATCATTTATATATATGTTTTCCAAATGAAGGCTCAACAACTCCAAATTTAAAAGTAGAACCCCTCTTCTTCTTAATCAGAAACTAATCACATTTTCAAATCCCTATTCCAAAATTCTAGATGGAGAATAGCAAAGAGAAGGCAATGGAATCAAATGACAAAATGCAGAAACATTAAGCATGTAATAGAACCAGTGATGACTTGGTTTTTCCCTCCTTGAATGCAGTGCTTTGATATCCCAATCCATAGAGCTCCACCTGTATGCTTGCTTAAGCCCCCTTTCTCCTTCTCATGAATTTGCTGATGTTACTTGTTTCTTTTTCTAGTAAGTACTTTTTGATACTAATAAGAAGACTCTAATCTTGGAAAAGAAGAATCTGTCTATTTATAAAAGTACATGGTAATGAGAAAAATGTAAACAAAATTGCTTCTTGGACTCTCCTTATTCTCTTAGAGCTGTGGTAGTTTTTTGAGGAGCTATTCCTTGAGTGGGGCTTTGACTCGCTGCATTTTCCCATTTTACATTGGGATAATAATCTGCAGTAATTATTAAAGCATGATGCTTTCCCTCTTTAAACTTGTTTTATTTACGTCTTCTGATGGACGCTTGTTAGGGGGCCTTGTGGACATTTATGATGCTCGAAGTCTTCTTCTTCCATCTATAATTTTGCAAATAATAACATTATCTAATTGGAAAAAAAACACAAGAAATGCAAAAGAACCAGTTAAATAAATAAATAGATGTATGCAGTACCTTAGTTGTTCATTAGTGTAAGTAACAACAACGTTGTTGGCCGCACAATCATGTTCTAAATGATATACAAATTAGTTTGTTCTAAATAACTAGCTTTAATTTTCATTCTTAAAATTTTCTTTATTTTTAAGTACATGACACATGATTTTCTTCACGTGATTTTGAAAGAAGTGAGCAAAAAAAGTAAGAAGAGGAGAATCTCTAGTACTTTATGCATTATTTATTTGAATAAAAGATTTTTCGTTTTACATCGAACATTAATAATTTGCAAATATATTACGTGACTTTGTTAGAATGTATAAACAGAAACACTGTATTGCACATTCAAGTATTTGCATGTTACGGGCAAGGTGGGTGCTTTTTTTTTAACAAAAAACATGCATCCATTAATCATCATCATTAATCATCATCTACGTGCACTCGAAATTGAAATCAATATTTAACTTTGACTTAATTTATAAATCATGTATAAAAATGTTTTACAAATGAAGGCTTAACTCACCAACCTTTAACAGTAAAACTCCTCTGCTTCGAATCTAATCACATTTTCAAATCCATTTTCCAACATTCAATATAAAGGAAGAAAGAGAGCGATCTGATGGAGGATAGCACCTGGAAGGCAATGGAATCAACGGACAAAATGCAATGCCATAAAGCATGCAACAATAGAACTAGTGATCCCAATCCCTAGAGCTCCACCTGCTTGTTTTAGCTCCCTTTCTCTCTCTTCACACATGTCAACGAACACTTCTCATTTTGATTCGCTGTAGTAATCATCACCCCTCCTTGGATGGTTTGATAACTTTTGTTAATTATGCTTTCTTTATGTTTATAACTTGCTTTAATTTTCAATCTTATGCTTTCTTTATTTTCCACTTCTTGATGCATGATTTTCTTTCACGTTGCTAGACACTGTATAATAAAATTAACACAGAAGGTGAATTTAACATCTTTTAAATCCAAATTGGAAACCACAAAGTATGCAAGTTCTGATCCCATGTGGTTCAATAGTATATCTTCAACATATATGAACTAAGATATGTTTTAACTCTAAGGGATGCAAATATTTTGCGATTTTCACTCATTTTTCAAACAATTTTATGTACCAAAGAATCACAACTCATGACTTCATCTTCATCAAAATTTCACCCTGTTATTTTAAGTTTTCGGACTAAAATCTCGATTACTGTAAGAATTACGAGCTTGTACAAAGCATCACATCATTCCGTGCTCCTCCTCTTGAATTTGTTGATGTTGCTGATTTGGTCGGCAGCAATGCCAAATACATGGGAAAATATTATGGGAATAGTGCCGAGTGTTCCAGTGACCAAACAGGTTGGTTGCTGAAACTCATAAATAGTGACCACTCACTATGGCTGCCAGAAATGTCAAAAACTTGCGAAAAAAATAAGCGAGAACCATGGTGCCAAGTTTTTCAGCGACCAACAGAAAATGGTCACTAAATAATCCAAAATCAAGCGAAAAAAGTTGTGTTTGGTGACCAGCATAATATTGGTTGCTGAAAAATGCTAACAGTGACCATAGTATAGTTGCTGGTGGTGCCTAATATACAGCGACTAAAGTCATTGGTCACGAAACATTTAAAATCATACGAAAAAGTTGAAATTACCGTGCAATGTTTCCATGACCAAATGAATGTTCGTTTCAAGCACAGAGCATCAACGACCATATATTGGTCACTGTAGATGACTTCTACCTGAGAAAAATGCTGCTCTTTTTCCCGTCCTAATCTTTAGTGACCACCAAATATATGGTCTTCGATACTCTTAATAGGCTACAACGTTTTGGTCACAAATGAGTATAAAAAAATTAGTCCAATTTTAACCGACCAAAACATTCACCAACCAACTTTTGGTCACTAGAAGTGCCAAAAACAATCGAAAAAATGCGGGAATAATGAAGTCAGGTTTTTTAGTGACAAAACAATGTTGGTTGCTAAAAAACTTGTAACTAACGACCACTGTATGGTCTCTGGAACCTCATCCTATTCAGAGACCATGAACTTTGGTCACTAGAAGTGTCAGCTTACAACCACCCACTCAATGGTCGTTGGAGGGGTCTCCTATGCGGGAAAAAATGCAGCTCTTTTTCCTGACTAACCGTTAGCGATGGAGACAAATCGAATGTATGATCCCTGATGCTCCACATCAACAACCAAGTATTGGTCGCAAAAGTGTAAAAAAAAATATATTAATGAGCCAACCCCTTTACCAACCACTTTTTGGTAGGTGATAGTGTCCTACAGCAACCATGTTTGATTGATCGCTAAAACTTTGGTCTGTCAGGCCCGATTTTTTGGTATTGAGTACTTTTTTATACTAATAAGAAAACAATAATCTTTTGAAAGAAAAAACTTTCAATTTATAATTATAGTGCAAGGTAATGAGAAAAAGGTAAACATAATTGCTTCTTGGACTACACCATCTCCTTATTCTCTTGGAGCTCATGGTTTGGTAGTTGTTTGAGTAGCTCTACCTTGTGTGGGCTGCATTTAGCAATATTAAATCGGGGTGATTATCAATTTTCACTGCTACAGCATAATGCTTCTCCCTCATTGAACTTGTTTCGAGCAATATTCTGATAGGCACTTCATAGGGAGACTTGTTGACATTTGTGATGCTCAATGTCCTCTTCTTTTATCAGTAATTATTACATAATAACATTATATAACTGAACCAAAGACACAAAAATGCAAACGGACATGTTGAATAAATATAATTATTCCTTACCTTGGTTTTTCATTAGTGAAAAGAACAACAACATTGTTGACCACATAACCATGTTGTTCCGAGTCTTTGTTGCTTTCTTATTTTTTACACAGAAAAAGAACATATAGCAGCCATAAATGAAATATAAATTTATTATGTTCTAAATAATTTTCTTTAATTTTCAATCTTATACTTTCTTTATTTTCACTTCATAACAGATGATTTTCTTTCACATGATTTTGTAAAAACAAAGGGAAAAAGTAAGAAGCTTTGGGTCGTTTGTGAATTAAGTATTATTTATTCCAATTAATTTTTTTTTTTTTTGTTTTAACTTGTAAATATAAATAATTTTCCTATATATTATGTGAATTTTTCAGAATATATAAAAATATATACTATGTATCGCACATGCACGTATTTTCATGTTACGTGCAAGTATGGTGTGTTCCATGTGTGGGGGTGGTTGCCTCTTTACAAATTTCTAGAACATTCTCTATAAATTGAAAAACCAATAAAAGCACTCCATTAATCATCACGCTGTGCACTAGAAATTGAAAATAATATTTAATTTAGACTGGAATTATAAACCATTTATATATTTGTTTTCTAAATGAAGGCTTAACAACTAGCCAACTTTTAATAGTAAATCCTGGCTGCTCTTAATCAGAAACTATCACACTTTCAAATCCGTTTCCCAAAATTTTATATATATAGTAGAATGAAAGATATGAATGATAATTGAAATTGACACATTTCTATATTTTGTGATTAATCGGATCATATTAACGAATGAATTATAGTTCCATGGTAAACAATCAAGTTTGATTTTCATACAACGAGACATTTCCCGTTACTCGTATTGTCCGACACATTACTAGATGTCAATCTAGGGCGACGTTAATTTTGGTGAATTCATGATAAATTGAAATGGTATTTTAAATTATTTTATTTTTTATTAGATCAAAATAATAATTCGTGTCGTTATGTATCATGATAAAAAACCTAAAGAGTCGCACACAAAAGGAGAACTAGAAAAATGATATTTACTAATTAATTAATTGACAAGTGTTGGACAATAAATTAATTAATTTATGGATCAAGTTTAATCAATTATGATTAAGTTTAAGAGACAGATCAAACTCATTTGAACTTCTATTCATAGGCTGTTAGGGTTTGAAAAATCATAAAACATTCATAATTTTACTAACACAAGTAAGAAAAATCCTCATTCTCTTTTGTGCATTACCGTTGGAGGATGTACTATTGGACAACTGTCGTATGGAGAAGTGATAAGTGTATTTTATACACTTATTTAGGGTCCTAAAATATCGATATTTGGTAGTTCTTTTGACAAAATATATCCTAAATTGTTGTATTTTATGTTATATAGGTAAAACTCAATGGTTGAACGAAGAATCGAAAGGAAGAAGCGAAAAATAACAAAATTCAAAGT
>CAIGRQ010237613.1:0-16836 GCA_903798375.1 Fraxinus sp. D2006-0159 | reverse complement strand
TTTGTTCCTTAAAGACAAGCTTGGAATCAAGAGGTGAACTCAAGCTTGAGGGAGGATGTTAAAGTTTACATTTTACCAAACATGGCATAAGGATCAGTGGCACCAAACATGGCACAATGAATCAACAGCAATAACAACCTCCTGTGGTCCCATTTTTTAGATTCTTATTTCTGTTTAAAATGCATTGCACTCACATAAATATTTCCATCATTCAATCTGTTATTTTAACTTGCTCACTACTCCAAGATGGTCTATATATTTGTACCTCATTCATTGTAATTATTATCAAAATATATTCAAGCTTTTACTTCCTGTGTTAGCTGCTATTTCATAAGTTCAACATTTAAGCTTTTCATGAATTTCAACTTATATATACACACACACACACATACAGACAGGTAAGGAAATTTGACTGCTGTATTTCTTTGGTTTACTTTGCGATTGAGTTTGTGAGTGAAAATTCTATATGATTTTAACAATTTTCATATAGTGAAAAGCTTTAACGATCCGTTTAATTTGTGCGTTATATTATTTATTTTTTTTGTTTGCTAACAATTAAAAGATGGTAATAGAAATAAAAAGAATTGGGGTAAATTTCCCAACACACAATATACACCTGAAACAACACCAAAACAACATATACAATCAGCTAAAAGTTACCCAGAAAAAAAAAACGAATGCCTAAGGCATTTCAATCCAAACATGTTACTGCACAAACCTTCTCAAAATATTCTAACTATTTAATCCACTCATTCATATCTCCGACTAAACCAGTTCGTTGTTTTAGATTGATTATAACCTCATTGTCTCATAATCTTCTGGAATGACTGGTTTTTTGTTCCACACTATTTAGGTAGGCTCATTTCCTTCTGGAATGACTTTATTTTTTGTTCCATACTACTTACTGAGTTATTTTAGGCTCAGAGTCTGAACAATATCATCCTTAAGACTTGAAGGAATCCGAACCAAAAAGGGCTTCCATCTAATTGATACCGTCCTTGGTCTCGAGAGAGTTATTGTCAGAACAAGACGCTGCACTAGAAATATCTGAACCTGGAATAACTAAACCAGTAACCCCAAGTGGGACATCCGCTGATGATGGAAGAGATGAGTCATCAGAAGAATCATAATGCGAAGCATTGTCATTATCTAATGGCGTTGATCTCGAGTCAATTTTGGACTTCCTTGATTCTTTCCGTGAAAGTACGGATTTCAAGCTTTTTCCAGAACGCTTCAATATGCCTTTATCCATGTCCTTCGCATGCCCTTCTCGTGGGCTGTCTGGCACACTTCGCTCTCGACTCTCTTTCTCTTTTGGAGCTTTTGCAGAATATGGAGTAGCAATGGTATCATCTATTATCAATTTCACGCCAATATCCTTGTTATTTAAGGCCTTAATATTAGGTTGAGGAGATGATACAGGCTCAGGCTCGGGCTCAATGAGACACTTGGATTTCTCCTCGGTTTGTGGGGTTCGTGGGCTCCTGTGGAACACCGAGCTGAGCTTTCGTAAGCCCTGCCGAATTGGATTTATTGGATGTGGTTTATTTGCATCTACACTTTCATCAGTGCTACTGGAGGTCGATGCTCGGGAGCCAATTGAATCACCACCCTCAGCTTGAACTTGTCCATCAAGGTGATGAGTTTCAAGGTACCTACTCTTCCCCTTTCGTGGCTCCCACACTTGTGCAACCTCACTACCTGGCTGATGAATCCAAATCCCAGTCTCTCGTTGCCCTTCAATGTCAATCGGCTCAAACTTGTCTGCAACTTTCGGGGACATCTCAGATGATCTAAATGAGGAGCTTCTCTGAGCATCATCATCTGTGACTGAATTTCGGCTGTGCTCATTGTCAAAACCTTCTGCGTCACATGTATTTTCTGCTCCCTGCAAATAATTAATGACTTCAGCATCTTACGAGTCATACTGCATCATCCATTTGACAGTAAATTTAAATGTAAAACAGCATCACATACTAGCACTTTAAGCCCATACCATTCCAGATCAAACCGTTGCCATACCCTAACTAGTGGCTATCCATTATATTCAATAAACAATCAGGTACAGAGCCACAATGCTTCAATATCAAAAAATTAACCTTCCACGTTAATTTCAGAGATCAATATATGCATCATATCAGAGAGAGATGACCAGAAAGCTAACTACAAGCATGTTTTGGAAGTGTTTATATAAACGGTTTAAGATTTAAGATTATAAATGATAGAAATGAGTGGTGAATAAGTAGACAGTCCTTGTGCGTCCCTTGAAATGTGCGGATAAAAAGTGGATTTAAGTGTTTATATCAGTTTATAAACATAGCCATACATGGGCTACATCCCAAATTTTCGTCTTTTATCCGAAGTCCTAATGTCTTCATCATTGGCAGTTTGGCACCATCAGATTCTTTTTGAAAATAGTGTTTTAAGCACTTATATACTAATATTGCTCCCACCATAACTTCAGAAGTATAGATATAATTTGTTGGTTTTAACAATGAATTAACATTGAATAAAAGTTGGAAACAAAATTCTGGTAATGAAATTAGGGTACCAACGGTTGGCAATGCATGTCAGTTTCCCAATTTATGCATGTCCAATGACATCTCCAAATCTAACATTCAACTTTCAAGCATATTTCCTTGACAAGCTTCCACACGTCTTCAGATTACGAAGAAGAAATAATGGTCAAATGATTAAATTAAACAAGTATCATGAAATCATTTTTTTTTCCTTTTTTCCTTTTTTAAGGAAATAACATATTGAAGATTAATGTGACATACTATTCTCTCTATATTAAATCTTTATGTACTGACTCCTAATCGAATTGTTTGGGATTAAGCAGTAAAAGAAATCATTTTATCTACTAAGAGTGATCAGATTGATTTTTACCAAATCATTCCCCTAGCCCTAGGGCTACAATATATATCCATTTTGACAGAGGACTAATTAAATAATGAAAATAAAATACATGAGCTTATTTTGATATAAAAGGAAAAATAACAATCTGGTATATTTAATGAACTCCTTTATTTGATAGCATTATTTTACTCCCTTTACAGCAGCAGCCGACTTTCTTCTACTTCTATTTTTGAAACCTACAAGCCAACCCCCCCTCTTCAACCACTAATAGTATTATAGGATAATTCATATATAAGAAAACACAAAAGCATTCAGACACGCATGGAGACAGATGCAGGCATGCAGCTACCCACTTATACTATAGACACGAGAAAGGGGAAGACGCAGCTGCAGCAGCACATAATGAAAAGCATTTCCTGTTTTATATTACTCTCCATTTAAATTTAATCCAATGAAATAGAGAAAGAATCAGAATTGTTTGAAAATGCAGAAAGCAAATAATAGCATTTATTCTTGTTATTACACTTAAATCATTTAATAATCGAAAACTTATATTCATCATTAACTCATTTTGGCAGTACATAACAAAATTCAATTTCTGTTTTATTTAATTCTCCTTTTATATATAATCCAATTGAATAGAAAAAGAACGATAATTGTTTTGAAAATGTTGAAAGTGAAACAATGGCATTTATTCTTGTTATTACACTTCCGTATTTAATAATTGAAAACTTATATTCATTATTAACACTAGTCTGTAAGTGATTAGCCAATTAATTATGTGTGTAATATCCAGCAAATGTACCTATTCAACATCACGTGAAATATATATCAACCATTTTGTCTCATTATGCTTGCAAATCCAACTCTAAGATAAACATACACTTGCCAGTATTTAGGGTTTCAAAATCAAGAGAAATGTGGAGTGAACTTCACATGAAGTATCAGGCATCTAAGAATTTGCTTTGCATTCATTGGCCACACACAAAAAGTACCTTTGTATTGGCTTTGGACACAGTTATTGCAAGATGCAATCTTCCCATTTTTATGTTCTCAAGGGACAACCACATGTCATGCCTCTGGCCATCCTTAAGATCGTTGATGTTTACAGAACAATCTCTGCACCATTTGCGTAATTAGTTTAAAACAGAAGCAAAAACAGTAAAAAGAAATTGGAACCTCTGAACGGTAACTTCCATGAGAAGTTCGAATGTAGAAGTAAAGCTTTAGTTGTTATCAGAATCATTACTCTCATGTTATGTAAAATTACCGTAATAGTATCAGAAGGAACCAAAATAAAAATGCAATCAATTCATGAATTGAACACAGCTACGTTTTAAATAACATACGGGATGTTAGAGAGATTACAAAAACCAGTTGAAAGAGGGTTGGATAGCCAATTGGAAAGCAGGGCTATTTTCCTTAATCTAATAAATTAATAAATTTTATGCTACTGAAACCCATTAGAATAATTATGTCAATTAACTTTTCCAGAATCCTCCGGGATAAGGAACAAATAAGCAAAAGCATAGGCTTCCAGAGATGAATTGAGCTGAAGTAGTTTTTCTAATTGCAAAATTGCCTGTAAATAAAATGAACAAGACATAACAATATCTTACAGGGGAGACGAGACACCACAGATACTTAAGCAAATAAAAAGCACTGGCCCCTTTATAGCAGTAAACAATCAAACTTCATTAAGAAACAAAACGTTCCAAAAACTGTCATGCATGATTCAGTATATATATTGAAGTAACAAGAACACACCCCAATTCATCGTCAAATAGACGATCCTTATCACGAACTTCGATGATGAGCACATTTGGTGATTCCCATGTACAGATAGGGATCTTGAATTCCTCATACCATTTTGGAGATAAATTTTTCTTCTGAATCTTGGTCCGAAATCTGTAAGGGCCAAGCTGACCCTTCACATATGGATCGGCCAACCCTGAGAATCACTGCCAGTTACGATTAAAAAAATAAAAATTAGACATATAATAATAAGAGTTCTTCAAACTAACCATTTAAGTCTGATGGCTTCATGTCAGCAGCTTCAAGAACTTCCACTATGGCATGGGCAATAGGCTCCTTGGCATCAATTGAGAACCAATTTTCTGTCATATAAAAGAGATCAATATAGTAAACCAAAGACATTTTGCAGGAAAAAATCATATCTGTGGTATTGAGTGCTTAAGTTATTATTCAATTTGATCTCAGATTTAAATCTAATCCTATTGAGTTTGACATGTACCGACAAAAAAAAGAATACCAATTGTGAATTTATTGATCAAGCTTTTTCAGTTAAAGTCATTTTTTTTCATTACCTTCTTATCCCATCTTTTCATTGACCTCACAACCCAACTACACAGTCCATTTAAGACCGCAAAAAAGGCAAGACAAGGTCCATTTAGACTTCTGCCAGTTTTTATGTCATTAAATTGAACAATATTTATGCTCGACCTTAAGCAGCCTTAAACTCTGGTAGAACCTATTGAAATACGGATAAATATGTTATGCTTTCACTTGTATTCAGTGCTACATCTTCCATTTTTGAGAACTGTCTTTCTACTTCAGAATAATTTCTTCAGTGCAGACTCTCTCCAATTATAAAGTATCTAAGAGGTCTACACTCTTCCTGATTGGCTATGGACAAATCATATTATCACTTAATTGATTAGTATCTCGTGAAGCAAAGTTGTTTTACACAGAAAGGGACTTGGCACGACTCATATGAACCAGTACTAGATTTGAATATAGTATCATGGTAAATAAAACACAACAACTTGCAACAAAGATATTCAAATCAAATACTTAGTAAAAGTTAAACCTTTTTGAGGTGAAGCAAATTTCTCGACATCAACCACCAGCATATTGGGCTGTAAAATGAAAAAGAATTAGCGTACAAAAGAATTTTATGAAACTCTTCTTGCATCTCAAGCCAACACGGTGCTTATGCCTAATCTGATTTGAATATGAAGATATTTATACATTATGCTAAAAACAATTACACCAAAAAAAAAATGAACATACATTATAAGTTAGATGTTTCTACGAGGAACTAAGCTGTAATCTCACCTGCACTAGAGTTTGTTCGAAGGCAAGGGACAGCAGATTATCCTGATCAAGAAAACAAAAATATGCAATTATTAGGCAAACAGATGCAGGGAAAATTGGAAATTTTTAATCATCACTATTTCTTTCAGGGGTTGGGATTAGACTTCGGATGATAAACGAGAGAGCGAGAGGAAAAAAAAAATTATTGTGGTAATAATAACATTTACTTACTATCCATCCAGCAATCCCAGGAAGTTCCGTAACATCAAGGCCATGAGAGAAGATAGGTTTCACAGTCATCTGAAAATACGGTGGCTCCGCAAAGCATACCCGCAAACGCCCAAGAAAAGGCCAGTAGGGAAGGAACTTTACCCCAATCAAAACCTACAAGAGAGAAAGTGCATAAGACTTCCTTCGAAATCAGTTGTACTTGTGTCATTTCATCGTGTATGTAAACAACGCCACTGGTTGGCAATCAATGTCTTAATAAACAAATAGACATCTTAGAATTGGACAAAACTGGTTACGAAATATCGAATTCTATAACATTTGTACAATCTAGGATTACTACTTTTGCAAATAACACATTTCAATATCCAAACAAGCAATAAAAGTAAAATGGATTTGTCAGACAATTTAATATGTAATATTATTCTAAATTTCGTGTGAAGCAACATATGACACAAACTTTTCTAACAATATATAGAGCTCGATGCACTGACTGAAGCGTCATTTACTACATGATATAACCTTTTACTTACCTTTCCTTCAACATGCATGCATAACAAATGCAACTTTGCCCGCATTCCTAAACCCAATCTTTTCCTCAGTTTCACTGCAATTATAGCACTCATATCATCTGCAGTACGAAAATTCATTCCCAATTCCAACACCTGCAATTAGTGAATATATATTAAAATTGCTGTCACAGACTCACAGAGTGTAGGCATATATAGCTCAAAAGCCATTGTATTTACACTCAGGACCCTGTTAGGCTGTTACCAGTGACCCTAACATACCAAGTGATCATCGCCATTGGATTCCGGAAGCACCCTCATTTCAGTGAAAATAGGTGGGGATCTTCCCAAGTACAAATGCTGAACCACAGCATCCTTCTGCGTACATGCAAAATATGATTTTCGTTAATTGAAACCAGAACTGCAGTAGGATCCCAGTATCAGATAATCACAAGAGCCACAGTTGTAACCAATTAACCATCCCAATAACCATTTATCAACTATGGAAGCATAATCCAGCATCTAAGTCTTCCAGAAATGACTTCAGTAAACAATTAAATGATCACCATAATAGGCTGGATTAAACTCGTACCACAGTCCAAGGTTTATATTTTTGTAGGAACCATGGAACAATTGGGAGAAGAATTTTCTGAGAAATTATATCTTCCACGCAAACAAGCCATATCTTTTCAATAGCATTGTTCAACCACCTCACAGTTTCCGAATCGGAGAGCACCTACCAAAAAAAAAAGGGAATACAAAGACTCAAAAGCCTTCCATTTACATGGATCCACTAAATGGTTGTTGAAGTCCATTTAAAAAAAGAAAAAGAGAAAAAAAATTATTAAACAATGCCCACCATTATAAAGATTAAAGAGTATGCACAGACATAAAGATCAAAGCGTAGAAAATTTAACTCGCACAACTCTTTTTCTGTACACTTTCTTATTTCTTTTATTCACCTTTTTCTCGAAAGAATTGACCCCCCACCGCCACAAAAATAAAAATAAAAATGAGAGGTTACAGAAAAAATTGAAGAAAAAAGCCAATAATAAACTGAGAAACCTCAGTAGAAAAAATTGTTTACCCGTCTTTGATCGGATCGTCTTCTCTCCTCATACTGCAGTTTCCTTGTCAATCTAATTACATACAGTTCATGGACCTTCAAATTCAACACAAAAACAAAACCCGAATCTTTACAAAAATCGAGAACATTAAATTACTTATCCTAAAATGGTAATATCATAGAACAACAATAGATTAATGAAACTCACGAGATATAGATAGATTAGGGACAGAAAGTAGACAACTGGGTGGCTGCACTTGAATGAATTAAGTAACCATAGCAAAACCAGCACTATGCACACATGATGTATTATTGTTGCCTCCAATATACTGCCCATCTTCCAAAATTTATTCAACACTTCACGAAATCAAAGATGTATATAGATATATGGCCATCAAAAGTCGCATGCAGGCAGGCTCCTCATTAATTGCGTTCACATTCATAGATATCTATAATTAGATAGAACAGTAAGTGCATACATGTACATTGTGTATATGCTATATTTTTTTTTTATGATATTGGGTTTTCCCGGCGATTAAAAACGATGTCGTATGTGTTAAGTAAATGCCGCGAATAGAGCTACGCAGTCCAAAATTCAAGATTTTCTTAACCCTATCCAGACTGGAGCGCTGACAGGCGGTTAATTTCTACGTGTCGAAGATGTGTATAAGACGTGGGCGACAGGGTGGTGGAGATCTGGTGCAATTGCAGTTTCTACAATTGGCTGAATAAATTTGTACATTTGGGACATGCTGCCCTTTAAACTTTACATTTTGGTCACCCAGTTTATATGTTTGTTTCATGTTGATCACTTAACTTGGCCCATGTTTTGGCTCCATTTTAATTTTCTTTCTTAATTTTCAATCATATATTTTTTAATAAAATAATATTATATGTAAATTCAAAGTTTGTCCTTACTCTTTAACCACATTCATCAAAAAATTACTATTTAAAAATACATTTTTTCCAAAAAATTATTAAAATTGAACCCAAACAAGGGCTTATATTATTGAATAAAGATTATCAACTTTGGTGATCATTACAAGTCTATGTAGCAATAAGATTATTTTTATTTTGTTCAATGTAATTGAGATGCATTTTTATTCATCGGATTGTTGATGAACAAAACTAACGATAAGTAGTCTTATTCTATATTATTGCACCTATTAAATATTTTAGCCCCTATTACTATTTGACAATCATTAAAAAGGGGGGGTTTTTTTTTTTTTTTTAAAGAAAAATTGAGTTTTTGAATAATGATTTTTGAAGAATGTGTGATTAAAAAGTAAGAAATGTTATCTAGCGCTACTAATATTTAGCCTCTGTTTGATCCACATTATTTTTCTCATTCTCATTCTTCTACTCATTTTCAACCACACATTCTTTAATAAAATAATATTTTCTATCACATAATTAACTTTTTATTCTTTTCACATTATTTTTCTCATTCTCATTATTTTACTCATTTTCAACCACACATATTTTAATAAAATAATATTTTTTATCACATCAATAACTTTTTCTTCTTTTTCAACCACATATTCTCTATCACATCACTTCAAAAAAATGCATTCTTCCATTTTAATATGTACCAAACACACTCTTAACATCAGTTTAGCTGTTATCACTAATGATATTAACTTACGGATTCATTTGAATCACATAATTTCACATATTAACTAAACATATCACATTATGTCATAAACTGGTGTTCTAACACCACTTGTGTTAGATAACATTATTCTTAAAAAGTATAAGAAAACTTGGATTTAGATGCAAATATTTTATTGTGATAATGTGCGGTTAAAAATGAATTTAAGGAGAAAAAAAGTTTTGTTTTGATGGTTTTCAAACATGGACTTAATTTGATTTCTATGTAAACAATATAAAATTAATTGCATTCGTGAATGACCATTAGAATATTTGACCTGGTTAAAGGACCGTTTCTCAAATCTCATTGGCTTGGTCACGGATTGTATCATTTTTATAATGTTCATAGATCGAACGATTAAATTGAAATGAAAATATAAGTATTGGATCAAATTGTATTTGAATGACTAACTTAAAACAACCATGAAAGGTACAAAATCCACATTTTCAAATGTTGTATTGTACCTTGAATCTCATTGTAATTTGTATCTCAATGCAGAGAATAAATTCCGTGCAGAGAATAAATTCCGAGAGATGCAGGCAAACAGTGTCGTTTGAAACTGTGTCACTTTTGTGGGGTATGGCATGATTTTATTGTATACCACTCAAACCTTGCTCACATTTTAAAGTTTTATATATTAGGAAAAAAGCACTAGTACAGTAGTTAGGGGCTGTAAAAATTACAGGGGGTCACATGAATGGGGCCCCACTAATTAATTAATTAGTGGGCCCCAATGGCTAGTTTGACACACAACGTGCTAAGCCCATTAATGATGCAATTATTTTCGTGTAGTTACTTCACTCAAGAGACTTTGAATTTAAAACTTCGTTTTATGTTAATAATAAGCATTTTTAAGTAAAAAATTATGAAAAATTCTTGGGTGACAGGCTCGTGGACCGAGCCAAAAACAGGGCGCCTACGTGAAACGACGAATATACAATTCTGTTAAAAAAAAAAATATATTAATTGCAACCATAATTCCAATTTTTTTTAAAAAAACTGCAAACGACCCCAAATAAATTATTAATTTTTTTTAACTTTTTCATAATTTTTTTAGGACTTGTTTGTAATTTTTTAAAAAAATAATTTTTAATAATTTATTTAAAACTCGTTTGCATTTTAAAAAAATTGGGATTATGATTGCAACTAGCTCTTTATTTATTTATTTTTTTGAAATATGAGGGTATATTCATCATTTTATTGATAAAATTGATAAAAATTGTAGTTTGCACAATCAAATGTGTAATTAATGATAAAAAAAATGAAAAGTGGTGACGTTTTTCACAACAATAGTGAAAGTTATGGACATTGTGTGGTAATTACCATTTTAGTAATTTATTTGAGACTCGTTGCACTTTTTAAAACACTTGAGATTATAGTTACAATTAGTTCTTTTTTTTTTTTATTTAAACAGAAGCGCATATTTGTCATTTCACAACTTTTTTATTGAGAAATGGACAAAAATGACTTTATGCACGATGAAATGTGAAAATAAGGATGAACATGCAAAAAATAAAATGTGGAGACATTATATGTTAATTACCCTAAATTTTTATTAGATTTTAATAAAAGTTGATGAAATGTGTGGCTAAAAAATTATTATTAAAAATAATGATTGACTTTAACATATATTGAAATCTAAATCTCAGTTCTTACTAAAAGGAACTTTATATTATATCTCAAAAGTTAAAATAAAGATCTCATTGACCGACATAGAATTTAGTCGTGATCATCGTAAACTCTGTGGGGGTGTTTGATGGATGAAAAAATGTATTTTAAATAGTGATGTGATGAAAAATACGTAGTTAAAAAGTAAATAAAAGTTATTATTTTATTGAAAAATGTGTAATTGAAAAAATGTATTTTGAAGAAATGTGGGTCAAACAGGAGCTAAATAAAAAATTAAGACATAATAAGAAATGTAAAACCATTAATTTTTATGTATCACGAAACTGCATTATCACTACCAAATAAAAGAGACACTTCTAATATCACTGTTCACACTTTCGTCTGATTTAGACGACATCGTTTTGGCATAAAACAAACAAAAAGGGATAAATTATAATCACTAAAAGAATCTGTGCCGTGTAGAGAGGATTTGATGCGTATTTTCTCGTTTTTAGGTTTTCGTTCACTTCCGCCTCTGTTAAGGTTTTCAATCCCAGATTCTCACACGGCGCCGTGCTGGTTCTATCGGCGGTAATTTTTTCCCTTTTTTCTCAAATAGGGATAGAGCTTCGTTTTCTCAAATAGGGGCAGACAGCTTCGTTTTGGAACCGATTTGGCGCTGCAGTTTGGGCCGAGTCCACCACGGCTCTAAGCTGGCTTGTCACCACGAGATCTTCTCACACAAATCATTCACCGTCTGTTCGAATCTGCAAAAGGAAGAATCTTGAATTGCGCAAGAGAATCATAAACGAATGAGGATTTTGGGAAGAAGGGAGTTTTGTTCCAGAAAGTAAGGGTTCTTCAATTAGCTTCTTTGTTGCAGTTTTTAAGGTATTTAACTTAAGATTTGTTCGTTTCTTGTGTAAGTTAATGATGATATGTGAAAATTTAAGGTTTTAGCTTTCATAATGTTCGTTCATATGTGGCCATGTGGAACTCTTTCAAAATCGACTAAAATCTTGTAATTTATTTGCCATAAAACTGAACCAAGTTGCTTTCTTCCTCTAAATATTTATTGAAAAACCAGAGAGTTCTCCTGACAGTTTGTGGGGATTTTCTTGGGAAATTTTGTGGGCCTTTGATGAATTGTAGAACCCAGTAAGTAATTAGAAATCTTGATCTGGTATGTGAGTTCTTGGCACTTTGAATTGTTAGCCATAAACTAAACCAAACCTCTCTCTCTCTCTCTAAAAAAAAAGCTTATTGAAAACAGAGAGTTCTTGCAACTGGTTGTGGGGAATTTTGTGGGCTCTCGAAGAATTGTAAAACCCAGCAAGGAATTTAGAAATCTTGACCTGGTATGTGAGTTCTTGCATTCTGGAATATCTTTACATTCCCTTTACATTAAAAGTGATCCCTTTACGTTGTTTTCTTCATATTTTACTACTACCTAAAACTTCACGTGTCTTGCACTGGTAGTAATCTACTGTTGCAGGACTTCCCCAAGGATGTTTGAGTCTTCCTCCTTGATGAAGACAAAGATTTTAACCTTGAGATGAGATCAAATCTCGAGGACATGGAATACTTAGGTAAATTATTAGCCTTCATATCTTTTGTTTTAGAAACAGTCCCTAGATTATAAATCATTACCTTTTAATTATTGTAGGCATATGGTGCTCGCTTTGTATTAATGCAATGAGATATTTAAGTTTTGAGATTCAAGATTGGTGACTAATGAAATCAAGAATGGATCAATGTAAGATTATAGAAAAAATTGCTCGAGAAGCTTTTCGGCAGCCAGTTTGATCAATCACAAGCTGGAAAGAAAAAAATATTTTATTCGAAATTATATTAGTTCTATTCATTTTCGTATTATTTTGCAAAAAAATGTTTTTACAGTATGTAAAAATCTCACAATTTTTCTCCTTTTTCTTTAAATGAAAAAAAATAGGTGTGTGCTATAGAAGATTTGGTTGGCTTGACAAATACAGTGTTGCAAAAGATTTGTTCATCCAGAGGTATATTGATGTATATTACCTTTTACATTTATTTAAATTTATTTTATAAATTTCATGATTATGGAATTTGTTTTGTGTACTATTTTTTCTGTTAGATTATATTGGATATCTTCATTTTTTATTTTTTTTTGAGTAATATGCTTAGGTAACCTAAGTATTGGTGAATGAATTTGTAAAGATTCAATTGGTTAATGGTCTAAGTGTGATTTTTTGGTTAGCTTGATAAGTTGAATCTTTTTATTGACCTATTCTTTTTTCTTGTTTGTACACATAAGAGTTAGAAATGCGCTATTCATCTTTTTGTATGTGTGTTTGGCATGGGTGTCTTGGATTGGCTTATGGAACATTGTAACACATTGTTGAAAATTGGTTTTTTGTTTTGTAGACATGGGAGAGAATTTTGTTGAGTGCATATGATCATGCGTGTGTGTGTTTTTCAATTCACCTGCATAATTGACTACTTTTTTCTTTTTTGGTCTATTTTGATGTGGCTAGGTGTTTACTTGAATTTATATACTAACACTTGGAGACAGTCGTTTTTGCATGTATTTTTTTTAGTGCATTTAGGATGGAATATATTTTGGTACATTGGGATACATAATTGTTTTTCCATGTTTTATCATGTTTGGATCCAAGGTGAATATTACGACATATAATTTAATTCCAATGTACGAGATAACTTGCATTTTAAATTTTTTAAATTGTCGTTATTTATTAACTTTTTATGTTAATCATATAAGTTTTCCTATGCTTGAAGTGAAAATAGTATGTACTGTATGTTTGGATGGACTAGAGAATAACATGTTATATTGGTATAGGGTGGAAAAAAGGTTTTGTATTGTTATTGACCTAAGCTATGTAAATAGACAAGCGAGATAATTAAGGTAATTACAGTTAATAGAGGAATTGCCCGTTTACTGGATTATGAATTTGAAAGTTAGAATATATTGATTGATTCAATTCATAATTACAGTAAGGGAAAGTGAATGAACACTATTGAATATGACATTTTAATTTTTTGCTTTTGATTAATGAATTTGAACGTGCACACCTTGGCTCATTAACTTTGGGAAATTATTCTCTTTCCTCTTAATCAGACTATCATTTTTTGTACATCTCATGGCTTTGCTATCTTTATATGAAATGTTCTTTGCCGTTCTTTAGTGTACAATTTATGCTTCACTTCTCTTAACTGATTGAATGATGAATAGCTTGTAAAAGTAATTGAAAAGTGTGATGTATCCCATTTTAATAACGTCTAAAAACTGATTTCGCATGTACTCGGGTTGCTTTATTTTTCGGAAAGGAGACTCTCCTCTTGAAATGTCATGTTTGGATAAATGAAATAAGTGTAACATCGCTTGAAATACCTTGAACGCGAAAATTATGCCTGCATGATTTGGCTAGCCTCTGGAATTTTATTTTAGAGCATAGCAAGTGTTTTCACTTGTTCTTGGAGACTTTTAAGATAATTAATAAGCATAATAGCTTTTTGCTTTCCTTATATTCCCGATATAATTATTATGACTGTGTCTTATAGATGGACGTGGAATCTTTTGCAGCCAATGATGTTATCGTACGCAAATCCACTATAGATGATTCTTTGATGTCTTACTCTTGTAGCATAATCAATAATGTGAATCGTACAGCATTTGGCAATTACAAAACACGGAGCTAATTTTTTTTAATAATGTGTATCAAATGTGTACTTGGAGCTATGTTCCAATTGGTTAATTGTCTAAAAGTGATTTCTTGCTCAACTTGATTAATTGAATTTTTTGATTGACCTATCCTTTTTTCTTGTTTATATCATTAAAAAGTCTCTAACTAGATACTCACTGCCAATTTTATCTTTTATTATATTCACACTAGGATATTACATATATATAGTTCCAATGCATACTATTATTGGCTAAGAAAGTTAAATAAGTGCTTCGGAAATTTTGTTTTGTAGATGCACTAATTGCAAAGATAAACATCCATACATTGTTGAATTCAAGGAAGCATGGGTAGAGAAGGTATGAACCTAAAAATTTCTACTTACTGCTGCAATTTGATTATTTCTTCTTGTTTAGTAAATTATTGCTAGCATTTTTTCCCAACTGAGCTCTTCATTGCAAAATGTTAATGTAGGATTGCTAATGTCAAATGATTTTATGGTGGAATTGATGACTATAGCTCTATAGTCTGTCTTGGGTAAGTTTTTAAAAAACTCGAACTACACAAACCGTAGGAATCTATCTTTCACAGAAATTGATGGTTCTTGGCGATCTTCCAAAATTTCTGTTGTTGTGCTGTGACTTTCCATAGTTTTGTTGTCATGCTCCCAAAATCTGTGTTTGATATTTGGTTTCTGCGTATTTTAGTCAGTTGCCCTTTTCACTTTCATCTTACTTTTCACCATTGATATTGTGTAAGGTTCGGCTGCTGGATTTTTCTCCTTTTTTATTTTGTGTGATGATCCGGTGAAAGAAATAGGGAAACTTCAGGTTGGAAATTAGCTTTTACAAGTAGAGAAGACGTTGGAAGGCACGGTGGATTTAGTATTGATTTCCCATCATGCATATTTTGTTTCGTGACTTTTTTACCTCCTAAATCACACATTTTTGGCCTATCTACTTGATTCATTCTTTTATTTTTCCCATGCATGGGATCTGAATCATTTGATTGCCACATATCATCAGTCGATGGACTTAGCACAACATGATAGCTGATGGACGATCATTATTAGTTCATGTATAGAAATCTTGTTGTTTTTCAATGTTTAACGATGTTATTTTTATTTTCAATGTTCTTCTTTCTTTTGAACCTCTTTTGTCACAATTCTTATTATAAATCTCATAGACAATTGCTATTTAAAAAAGGTTGAACGCCAACCTTTTGCACATGGATGGTAACAAAGAAAGCAACAGAGATGTTCCAAATATTAGTTTGTCAATGACGAAGAAAAATGCTCACAATGAAAGACGTCGACAAATGTATGCAAAACGCAAGGAATTAGATCGACCAAGAATCTCACAAATACGAGGCAAGTTATATTATCACGAAATATATTTTCACACATTTTACTTATTGTACTATTTCCTTTGGTGTATTTTTTAAGCTTATTACTATTCAAGGTTATAATGAGCCTACATTTGTTAGTTTTTAATGATATTTTATGATTTATGTTCTTTCTAGCTGATCGGTGTAGTGATACNAGAATTACCTTCTACTTTGGATGATGTGATAGCAAATTCATTCCATCTTTTGGATGAAGGTATAAATTAATCACAAATCTTTTATTGTTTGGCATCTTCATTTCAGAAGAACAATTTAGTACATCCCTTTACAGTCCAATCAAATCTTCGTTTGTTTAAATTTTGTTTATTATCGCTTCAGGTATTTCTGAATCAAATGCTAATCGTTTTGATTCCTTACAACTACAATGTATAACACAGATGTCATAGGACTTGAGATACAACCAGTACTTACTGAATCTTATGTATTGAACCCCACTACAATTTGTTGTTTTTGTGGTGCAAAGAAATTTTATAGAGAAAGCATTGGCCTTTGTTGTTCTAATGGAAAAATTAGATTACACGATAACACTGTACCTGATGAACTTTTCCATTTGTATACTAGTTCGTGTTTACTCAGTGATGTAATTAGAACTATTTGTAGAAGCTATAATAATCACGTTGCATTCACATTGTTCGGTGTAAAATATGATAAAGACTTGTGCAGGATGAATAAAGGGATTTACACTTTTAGAGTTCAAGGTCAAGTCTATCATTACTTCAATAATTTAGTCCCCATTGATGGGAAACCGTCTGTTTTACAATTATATTTTTTTGATAC
>CAIGRQ010237605.1:0-10102 GCA_903798375.1 Fraxinus sp. D2006-0159 | reverse complement strand
AGAAACCTGATTTTTGAATTTTGAAATATGTTTTGGTATTTTTGAAATGAGTAAAAGTCAATACCTTATTTATGTATTCTTCCCTATATTTAATTTAACGTAACAAACCTTCAACAATATTTCAAGTTTAGTCCTGCTCCGAATTCAATAATTCAATAAACATGATTTGCAAGTGTGTGGATTTAGAGAGAACTAATATGTAACCGCATTTTTTTTTTCTAAGCCTCTCGTCCTTTGTCCCGTTCCATCTATGATCTAATTCAACATTCCAAACTACACAGGGCAATATCACTTCCACAGTATGTCAACTAGAATTATGTAGGAAAAAGCTGGGAAAAAAAAATTCTACTTATTTGATTACAAAATTTGAGGACAACAAAATTTTTAATTTCTAACTTACGCCAATGCCTTCAAACATCCCCATTTAGGGGTGGCAAAAAAGTTCGCCGGCTTGGACTCGGCCGAAAAAAGCTCGAGCCGGGCTCGGTTACAACAAGCCTCATTTTTTTTTGTTAGGCTCAGCTCGGCTAGGGCCCAAAAAAGCTCAGCACAAAAAGTTTAAGCTATATCCGAGCTTTTTTTATTTAATTTATAATATGTAAAAATGGTAAAAATTTTAAGTTTTTTTAAGTAAAAAATGTAGATTTGACATAAAAATAAAATAAAACCCGAGCTGGNCCAAAAAAGCTCGGCACAAAAAGCTCAAGCTAGACCCGAGCTTTTTTTATTTAATTTATAACATGTAAAAATGGTAAAAATTTTAAGTTTTTTAAGTAAAAAATGTAGATTTGACATAAAAATAAAATAAAACCCGAGCTGGCTCGGTTCAGGCTCGGCTCGGCCCGCTAAGGCTCGGGCAGAAAGCTCGGGCCGAGTCTCATTTTTTTGGCCGGGCTCGGCTCGGGCCAAAAAAAAGCTCGGACTAAAAAAGTTCGGGCTCGACTCGAGCTTTTTTTTCCTAGCTCGGGCTCGGCTCGGCTCGTTGTCACCACTGACCCCATTAGCCATAAATAGATCTAACTTGTATTTTTTTTTTTCTTTTCAATGACACGTCTCTCCGTCGCTACTTCCCACGCTGGACTGTTACTTATCAAGATTTCTCGGCCACTTTCTTCTTTTTTAGCCATTGTCACTTCCGTCTGCAGAGCTATCGATATGGAAAGGGATGCTATTGCACCTGCCTGAGGGTGATTGTTTGTACACGTACGATCTTTTAGTGGGAATTTTCCGTGCATGGTTTATCTTCAACTAACTAACTGAGGGAGGGAGCAGAAGGGGGGGAGGTCTTTCAATGAATGTTATACGTTGATCATTAGCAGCATCATAAACTTTGACACCCGCAGCATCATTAGATGAGACTAGATCTCCACTTAACCAGAGTGTAAAAAGGATATTATTTTTCTGAGATCAAGATTGTCTTTTAAATTAGCTTGAATATATAGTCCACTTCTTGACATTAAAATATAGATGACTAGCTAAACCTCCCGTGACGAATCTTCTGGGTCTAATGCATAGGACGGTGATAATCAAATTTCATTTTCTCCTATTTATTACAACAGAACCATCATCTGAACAGCTTCCAATGTATATATCATTGACAGCAGCCCCTTGGGCAAATCTCCCAGTGACAAAGGGGGAGCGGTTAGGGCTCAGCGGGGTAGTGTGCGGAGTTCGATTCCCCGCAAGGTGGAATTGACTTTGTTGCAAGCGGGAGTTACCATAGGGCCTATCCATAAGCTCTCNGAGGGCGGTTAGGGCTCGACGCGGTAGTGTACAGAGTTCGATTCCCCGCAAGGTGGAATTGACTTTGTTGCAAGCGGGAGTTACCATAGGGTTAATATCTCAGGCCTATCCATAAGCTCTCCACCCTGGCTCCTAGGAAGCACATCCTGCAATTTACCTCCTCCACGATGGTCCAGGATAGGGTCGATGGGGGCCCTCAAGGTTGGAGTTCAACCTTTATATATCATTGACTGCAGCTGCCAGCAGTAAATTCTTTAACCTGTAGAAGAGGAAATTTATTATCAATTCCAATCAGGCAATTGATGTCATAAATTAAACCAAGTACCCATTTAACAACTTAAGTTTTGGACTGTAAACCTAGGTCTTTCTTTTCTATTTGCTAACTTGACATAACAAATACTGCCACATGTTGGCATTTAATTGTGCCATGTAGGATTTAAAATTAATTTTGTTAGAAACACAAGTGACTATTACCGTAACAAAATAACTTCAATGACTATTGATGTAATTAATCAAAACTTTAGTGTCCATTAACCCTCCTAGATTCGGGAATGTTGAAAGTGTTGAGACAATAAAACAATTATGGAATAGCACGTGTCCCTATATGAAAGTTATATACAATCATCCAAAATTTCTCGCAAACCTTAAACCCCCAAACACACCCCAAAACCGGACCGAATGAGATCAACCATATTAGAAAAGTGGGATCAATATAAAACTAGGGCGAAGCACACAATTTGAGGGGTTTTTAATTTATATTCAACGTGGCTTCTAAACAATCCCATTATAACTTAAAATCATATTCTACGAGGATACATGAATACAATCTTAATTTAGCACCTGTTTAATTTTGCTAAAATTTAGATTTAAGTATATTTTGATAAAAGTTATAAAATATATGATTGAAAAGTTACGAGTCTCCTAAAATTATGGTCCAATCCTCATGTTTGGCTTTTTTAGGAGTTCATCAACGATTGAAATTAATTCCAACAAACATCGTATATCAATGTCAATAATAACACATCATCAACATGTTACCCAAATATACGTGATAATGATAAAAACATATTCTTCTCAAAGAATATCATTGTTAACTTGGAGCAATTAGTTGAAGTTGCTATATACCTTTTTGGACAGTTTTCTCTTGAAGTGTTCAAACTATCCATATTTATTGATTACAGTTTCAATCATCCTTTTTTTTTTCTTTTTCTCAAATTTTAGTGCATTTCAGTTTGCATTACTTACACTTGCTACAAGTCAAAATTGATTCTCTCGTCAAACTTCTCCACGCCACCTCTCTTATAATTTCCATGTTCCACCATTTCAAACGACCTAATGCGCTGACATCACGTCCTATCTGAGCCTGAGCCTGAGCCTCTTGTTCACGATGGAATCAAACAATAAACACTGGGCAATATCACTTCCACAGCCTGTCAACTAGAATTATGCAGAAAAGTGCTGGAAAAATACCTACTTATTTGAATACAAGATTTGAGGACAACAAAATTTTCAATTGCCAACTTACATTCATTGCCTTCAAACATCCCCATTAGCCATTAATAGATCTAACTTTTTTTTTTTTTTCAATAACATGTTTCTCCATTGCTACTTCCCCTGGCCGGACTGGTACTTATCAAGATTTCTCGGCATCGTGTTTAGCCCTCGACTCCTCTTGGCTCTAGTTTTTCCGCAAAACCTTGTGTCAATGCATTTAAACTCTCAAAACACAATCTCTTGATCTTCAGTCAAAGTCGAATATTTATTTTCTTGGACAATTTCATGATATCCGAATATATTCTATCTCGTCCCAACTCTGAACCCGAGGCTCCAGCAGCTACTCGCAGCACGTCTTCAATCAAGGCAACATTTCCCAATATATCAACATGTGCACCACTCTCTGAACCCCTCCCCTCGAGCAAATTTGCAGGTGCTTTGTGCTTGTACTCTCTTATGTATGTAGAAATTCCAGAAGGATTAAACCGTGTTTTGCCTCTCCACCCTTTGGCACACATGAAACCGGCGCTCAAGACTGGGACGCTCTCATCACCGTCCACAAAAAATACGCCACCCTTTAAGCAGCCATTGTCACTTCCATCTGCAGAGCTATCGATTTGGAAAGGGATGCTATTACACCTGCCTGAGGGTGATTCTTTGTACACATACGATCTTTCAGTGGGAATTCCGACTCCATATGAACAGTAAATCTCCATGTCCGGAGCGTCTGGCAACCTGAAAACAGGGATACATTAAAAAACTTTTACTCAGTGCTTAGAGAATCGAACAGTCGAAAGTGAAGGTAATTGATGAATAACAGAATTACCGAATTTATCATAAACTATGTATATTTATACTCTATCAGCCACGCAGATGAAGAATTCTATTGATGCAATACAAAGAATAACACCACGGGCAAACCACGATGGGCTAATTGCTAAAGTGCACATCGGTTGAAAGCCAAACACTTGATGGTATTGGTATTGGTATTGAACACAGATAAAACAGATAATAAATGAATTACACAATATTTATTCTTACTTGGTTTCAAGTGGATTCGACCAGTATTTGTAATGGTTATATTTTGGATCGTCAAGGTTCTCGGCTATCCCATGTGAGAAGTGCGCTTCAGCCCTTTTCATCATCTTCGGAGCGATAACACGTAGAAGATCTAACAGGCTTTTCATGGTATATGCTTTGTTTTCAGCGATTCTCTGGATGTTTTCCCGGCTCATCTCATCATATTCCGTCCATACACCTCTACATGCCGCATTGGAATTTGAAGAACTATTATCGCTCATAAATTCCTGTTTCTATGTCCATTAGAACAACAAAAAGATTAGGATATTATTTTTCTATGGCGGACTATTTTTTGATGAAATCTTGTAAGGATAAACTATTTTGATGTCCAATGCGCATTATTCTAAAAATCTAAAGTACCCAAGGCTGAAATTTAACTTATTTGAAGATCAGGGAAAGCACTTGTTTTTATAAATTATATAGCTTTGAGATCTTAGAGGAAAAATAGTAGTCACTTATTTAAACATAAAACGACATGGGAATAGTTATACCTTGGAAGCAAGAGTCGGGAGTAGAGATGGCAGCAAATCTGATACTATTTTCCCAAATGAGATAATCCTTCCATATTTAGTTGGCTCTTGTACTTGGAAAAGCCTCCGACTGTCACTGTTATTGCCATTGTTGTCAAAATCTGGCTGATACTTTTTCTTTGCTGAATCACATACATGATGGTCTTCCGGAGACCAATCCAAGTTACCCCATATCGTCTCTCCTCCTTTAGGTATCAACGAAATGACAGAATCCCACGTTCGAGATACACGCATGACATGATGTAGAGTTTGAAGGCCAAGAATTTCGGAATCTAGAAGACCGGGAGCCATTGCTCTGCAATATCAAATGCAGAAGAAATCATGGGCACGAGCACAATGAAAATAAAATGACAAGATTATACATAATTGGATGAGGTTTAATTTGAACGCATAATATGCAAAGAAACTAACCTGATAAAAGCAACATCTTTGCTCTCGGCCGACAACATGTTACTGACAGCTTTCGGAACACCAAGAAATGCCGGACCGATATTCATGATTGATTTTATGTGCTTGGCACACCAGCCTGGGCCGCCACCTCCTCCCATAGGTGGAGGTGCTTCAACCCATTTAAGGAAATGGAGAAAATAGATAACCCCCATGGAATGAGGCACCACCACCACTTTTTTATTCCCATTAGTTACATACAGAAGCTCGATATTACTCTTTAATCTGCTAAGATTTTGGTCCCGGACCTGCACAATCCAAATTGGGAATATAATATTGAAAACTCAACTCAATTGAAGACATTTACACATTACTAGCTAATTATTTTCGCTGATTAAACCGAAAAATCCAAGAGCACACGATACTTGACTGGACAGTACAATGAACAGCAGTTTAGTTTCTAAGCATAGGTTCTTGAACGATTACAAGACTAACATTCCACTTTCATGAGACACTTAAAGGAAATAAATAGAATATGCAAGAAGTTATGATAATCTGCAGAGGACACATGGTCACATTTAATATTTATATAAAACTGGCTTGAGTTATACTTCATTGGAATTAAGGTTAACAAGATAACATCGATCAAAGGCAAAAAATGTATATCCTCTGTTTGCAAAATTTACCTCTGTATTCTGAAAAGATAGCCTCCAATCATATGCAGCCATGTACATGTTCTTGCTCTCGTAGCCCATGCGGGCTAAATTTTCAATAAGAATAGCCCAAACAAAATATCCCGGAGCAAAGTAATCAGCTGCAACTAGTCCCTGAACTGCACGAACCCTAATGCCTGGTGGATCGAGCCCCGTTTCATTGTCCAAAGATAGATGCTCCAACCAACACATAGGCCTAAATTTCATTAAAATAATCAGTTGGGTGCCACAGTCTCAATACAGATTTAAACCCAGAAAGCCTAACTGTTAGGGAGCGTACAAACTTATTTACTTAAATTATCATCACTACGTCCTACATACAAACTGATGTTCTCATGGAAGTCGTGCGCGTGACGGCGTGACAGCACGATACCATGTCAAACAAGGACAAGCTTATTTATTTAAATTGTATTTTAACTTAAGCAGATAACAAAATGAAAATGTACACACTACCTCCTCAAAATTTCAGTAAAGCTACCTCCCCAAAGCCGCCTGCGAAAAAGGCCGTTGGAACACGGTCTGCCCTCCCAGAGCTCAAGTCCTCCGGTGACAATGCCAGGCACCATCACAACCGGGTGGAGAGCCGCCAATCCTTCGCGCTTGAGCCTCATCCCTGGGGGTTCGGGCACCTTAAGTCCAGGTAAATTTGCAGGCAAACAATTGAACAGAAACAAGAGGAGCCACCAAATAGTGCAAATGTAACCAATTGCCCAACAACAGGAATCTCTGCATCTCCATTCCTTGTTAGTAGGCCATCTTTTTCTCTTCTTCTCTTCTGATAAACCCTTGTCCTTTTTCTCAATTTTGGGGACTTCAAACGATTTCTTCTCATCATCTAACTTAGTTTGTGCCTTTTTTTCATAAAATTCATTACACTTCACAGGCTCCAGAACACACAGCTTTCGAAATCGCAGAATTGAACCCATTGCATAAAAAATTACAAGAATTTATAGTCTATGAAGACAATGATCGTCAAAATCCCGATTGAGAAAAAGTGGGTACCCAAATGGAATTGAATTGTGAGAAAATGAATTTTCAAGAATTCAAATAATTAAGTAAGAAAATGGGGTGGCGATGGCAGGTGTAGGGTGGTGCAAACCACGTGGTGGAGGAGGAGATATGGTGGTGTCTGTAGCCAGGTGCATAAGAAAACAACACATTACACTAGTAGATTGAGTTGAAAACAACAAGAAAAAACGAAAATTCGGCATATTAATTTCTTCATCAAGAATATTTTTTTTGCCGATAAAATTATTCCAATTTGTGGCGTCATATGATGATGAAACCAAAGAGCACACAGCCACACACTCAACAGTATTTAGGACACTTGTATTTGCATGCAAAAACCTCCTTCAGCCGTCATCACGCTGTGTTGTGAATTCTGTTTTGCCTTTTTTACCCATCTCTCTCAAGTGGAAATCTATCTCTACATATAAATATACCCCACCCCACCCCCGGGTCACTTTTACTGGTTTACTTCATCAATAGGGAAAAGTCTCGAGGTTAGGAGGTGGGAGTTACTGTAGAGAGAGAAAAAAACACGGTAAAGAGGGTATATTTGTGAGAGAGAAACAGAAAATCCAAATAAACAACCCCAATCATGGGAAAAATTGCACACAACGCAATTACGCAAAAAACACAGATACCCAAATCGTCGATGGTGACAGAGGGCCTGATGGTTTGTGATTTCCAATTGGGAATTTTCAGTGAGACAAACAAGATTTTTGGACTATTTCTTGTTATAAATTATAATATATACATACATGTGGGTATATATGTGTAATGAATTATTTGGGGGTGGGATGGGGGCACAGCGTTTAAGTTAAGGAGATGGGAATGGGATGATGACAGTCGACCGATTCTGCTACTGCCGATACAGCAGCGGAAGTTTTTGCTGAAGAGAATGTGCCTTTCAAGTGATAAAAAGTGTAAATGTTTGATTCAATGTTTGGGCCCTAATTTCACAAAAACTCATTTTCCACCCCCACATTCTTTCATAAATTAATTTCATACGTAAATTGAAAATTTTTCCTTCTTTTTGCTGGCGATTAATGTTTATAATTATTAAGGACAACTATGTGTCGTGAAAGAGATTATTTTCCACTGAGTGCATGAAAATAAATAAAACGACAAGATCTAATTTTAGAGAGAGTAATGTTGCAGGTACAAGTTGGGGATGATCCTCGTATAAGATGGTATTAAATTCCAGTTTGTACATTATTGAATTTGAAAGAAACTGCATTAAATTCGAAGGATACAAGAATGCCTATCCAACTACATAATTGTACCTTTTTTATGTCAAAGTTGGACCAAATTTTGGGAGAGATAAGCTTGACAAATTTCTTGTGCCAACAAGATAATATCGAAAGGATTTTGTTACTTTGTTAGTATAAATGTAACAAATATAATGATGTAATTCGAGATGATAGCAGATGATTTGATAGAAAAGCTGATTGTATTTAAAATAGTTCAATGATAGAATATCATGTGACATTATGTCAGAACTAAAACCGCTCACTTTGCTCAAAACCAACTCTTCACTCCGAAGTTGTTATCTATTTATTTTAATATGTATTGTTATCAATTTGACTTCGATTCGATCCTTTTAACCCGGGTCATTATTTAAACCGATTTTAAAAATATTTTTCAAAGCACTTATTTCCTTTGTGTTCCCATTTTGCAACGAGAAAAAAGTCTTCCTTCAGTTATCCTTTCATTTTGCGACTTGAATAAAAAAAGATGTACGATCAACCTTATCCAATACTCGATAGCAAATGCAACTAACACGAATCTACGTTGAATTAAATTGTACTCAACATTGTAATAAATAATTATTTTTCTTTTAATATATCATTACTAATTACTTGCTTTGAACTTCAACAACAACCCAGGTCAGACGTGATTGTTCTCTAAGTTTGAGATATCAATTTTTACAATGATTCCTCTAATAACGGCAGGTAAACCGAAAAAAGTCCAACTGGAGGATCAAATTATAGTATGGAGAAGTGTCATCCGTTGATTTTTATGGCTTATTCATCAAGTTAAGGTCAGTTTAGGACAAAAGAAGCAAAGAAAAAATGTTTCTAAATATAGCGAATAACGTAGCAAGAAAAATGTTTTAAATTGGTCAAGTATATGGTCGAGATACAGAATGATAATGAGCAATAATGTATACTCGAGAATTTATTTATTTATTTATTTTTAATTTTTGAAGGAACGTGCTCGAGAAGTTATATGTATAAGAATGTCATTTTAAATTTTGCAACTACACTAAGGATCTGTTTGGGAGTGCTTTTGAAAAGTCAAAAACTATTTTAGACACTAATAAGTTATTTTTTAAATTATTTGGATAATTTTTTGAAAGTTCTTTTTCGAGTTGAAAGAGTAACGAAAGCTAATCGAAAGTTGGTTCTTTAAAACTTTTCTTCGAAGAGAAGAAAAAATAAAAATAAAAGTTATCCATTGAATTGTTAAAGAGATAATGACCCAAAAAATATTTCTTAATCCCAATATTTTTTAAAATAACGGACATTGAACAATGGTTTGCTTGTTAGTTAAGGAAGACACTACTTTGGAGGGAAGAAGAAAGCAATGGATTGGGAAATGGAACGAAAGAGATGGAGAGCCGAGAGGATTTCATCTCGTTCTCGTTTTTAAGTTAGGGATTTCGTCTCGTTTTCATTTTTAAAAAGGACCTTGCTATTCGTATACGGAGGGGAGGTTTACACCCCCGTTTACCTGGCCCCACCTGTCCCCCTCACAATGGGGGGGCACAATTATTTTATTCATCGTGGGCCCTCCCCTCATTTGAGGGGAGTGTAAACAAGGGTGTAAACCTTCGTGTACGAATGGTTTTACCCCTTGTTTTTTGTTATGATTTGGTTAAAAAAATCAAATTTTTAATAAATTTTTGGAAAAAATGATGATATTATAATTGAGAAATTGATAAAAACTGTGAACCCTTTAAAATGTACTATTGAAAATGACGTCATACAAGGACTTGGTATTAACTACATTTTAAAGTACGACTTCATTTTAAAAGTAATAAGTAATTATCACATGCGGTCATTGAACTTTGAGTGAATTTCAATCGGATCGTTAAACTTGAATCTATCTTGAATGGATCGATGAAACTTTAATTGAGTTTCAAATTTC